>JAGJTL010000073.1:1489148-1546202 GCA_022063505.1 Calosoma granatense | reverse complement strand
ATATATATATATATCAATTTATCTGTACGATCCTAAAAATTCATTTTGTTTAACATAATTTAAAGTCAGATTTACAAAAAATTCTGTAACTGTACCTACTTAGAAAAAATAATTAGCAATAATAAAAATATTTCACACCTCTGTATTATCTCGTTGCAAATATTCATAAAAATCAATAGAACAAGCAACAGTGTTCAATATCGAGGTAAACACGTACGTATGTATATATATATGCAGGCATGTATACATATGTATATAGATACATACATACACATCGTCCATCTTGCATCGAGACCGGTGTCTTAAAAACTCTGTTAGCCGCCGCCATCTTGCGTGTTCGCGTTGTCCTTTTACATTCTGGGCGCGCGAAGCGGCAATTGTGCCCGCCTTCTTCAATGATTCATCTCCCGTTGAAGACAGCAGCAACAACAGAACATCACACACACACACACACACATGCATGCAAGCAGGCTACAACAGGCCTGTAACGTATACGTATATACAAGAAGATAACGTGTCCAAACGCGCACACAACAGCCAACCAACAACGAGCAAGCAAGACGCACACACACACACATACACACAACATAAGAGTAACAGAAGACTCTTGGTAGAAATTACAGGCAACCACGCCACATTGTTATGTTTCATTTGTTATTATTTCTTTTTCGTTTTGTCCCCGGCATTGTAATGTTGCGATGCTGTGTGTTGTCAGTGTTATTTTTTTTCCAAACAGAAATAAATTCGAAGCGATATTTCATATATTGTTGTTGGATCTTTTTATTTCATTCTTTAGCTATCAAAATACATAATAACAAACGATAACTTGTGTATGATGAGATGAATGTATGCGCGTGTGTGTATGTATGGTGCGGACATCACAGGATTAACCCGGATTATTCATATGTTTTATGCGAATATTTGTTTCATGGGTTGACACGAAAAAATGTACATGGAATTCTATCGAAATTTATCAAGTTGTGGTACATGTTTGTACATTTATCAAAATGGAAATATAATATTACTGTAGAAATCTAATTTCTTCTAATTATGAATTATTAAACCCTATAAACTTCCGCGATAAACACGCATGAAAATTTATAAATGTCGTCTACATCCATATTATAAAACCCTACCACATTAAACCAGACACAACATCTCACTGTTTTAAAAAGTCATCAACTAATCATAATATTTCCTCCCTTCTCTATTTGAAACCAATCATTAAATAATACAGAAAAATATTTCGAAAGCCATCATCTGTATTCCGTCTGCGAGTAGTCCTGTGGGATGGTACACCAGACATCACTGGGACTAAATCCCGATGGACACGACCGCGAGAGCAGCGGACGCATTCACGCGACAATCGCAGTATCGCACGCGTACATACCCCAACCCCACTCACCCTGTGTGCCACCTATTGTTTGCCACCGTTTTAATTTACAACACAATAAAAACACATGGGAAAACAGTAGACGCCATTTTAGTGATTAACCAGAGATCGTAGCGGGCTTTCAGTTCGTATTGGTTTTTGTTTTAATTGTTTCCTTCTTTTGTTAACCGACATTCGCATTTTGCATTGTTTTATTTCTGTACACTGTACTGGTGTACAGTACTACACGAAAAATTATCAATCAATAACACCATTATTCATATCCGTAAATAGTCATAACAATATTTGTGTTTATTTTATAATTCAATTATTCTGTGAATATTGTTAAAATGTGTATTTAATTTACTATTGAAATTCCGAACATATAGAATTAATTTCACTGGAAAAACTTCAATATCTGTGCTGCTATCTTACAACGACAAGCTGAACTACATGTTATGCATTGTAGCGCTATCTAGGCACAGTAGCGTCAACTAAAATTAAGTTCCATCGTATCTCAAATATGTAATCAATAAAATATACATAGCGATATTACAAGGGAATATAGAAATAAAAATTTCAAAATCATTTAGAATTCTATGCAGTTCTTCAAATACTTAATAATTGGAGTCAGGCAACCAGCATTACATGTGAGGTATGCAGGGTGTAAACACGTGTAAGTTTCAATATTATAATTATACGCTAAACAAGTTATTAGAAAATATTTAAGAAATACATACCTTGGTTAAAATAATTTAAAAATATGTTATGAAATATCCTTGCACAAGTGCATATAATACACGATGGTTTTTAAATGTTCTACCCGCGTTTATAATTTCAGTTTTTACAGTTTCGCGCACACTACAGAACAACCCCATTCACTAGCGACACAGATCCCTGAACGGTTTTAAACGGAACTAAAATGAACACAGTACGCGACAAAAACCGAAATAAATTACTTTCAATGTTACACTTTACTGTACGTCACTAATAAAATAAAATACGATGTAAATTAACCAACATTAATCAATTCACTGCGTAATTACTATGACTTCTAAAAATATGATATTTAAATAATTTGTACACAAATTCATCTAAAATCTAATATCTATAACTGCGGTAACAGTACGTGAATAATTTAGAAATATTTCGCTGCAAGTAAATAGATATGTTACGTATCATATCTCAAACCTGTACTAACGAGTAATACTTATTTTACTTATACAATATCCGGAAAAATAGAAAATCATTGCATAACCGTAATTCAGAACACTAAACTAATGAGAAATTAATAATTTACCAAGAAAAGCTACAATACGCCCGCTACGACCAATAGGTAAAATTGTGTCATATTTGATGTAAAAATCGTCATTATTTCAACAACTACAATTCGAATCGTCAAATTAAATTCTTAATCTACGCCCTGAAAGGCCCCTAGAGTCAGGACAGGATGACAAGGAAAATGTATGAATGTGAATGAAATTTTTCTTGGTAACAAATTTTAACAAACTAGTATAACATCCATATATTTTAAAATATAACACTGCCGTTATTTTACCTTACAAAAATGTTTAACAAATACTCCCAGAAACATAACTGACTAGAAAGAGCCCTTGATCAATAAAAACATACCCGGTATTAAGAAGTACACATATATTACTTACATTATAACATCCAACGGCATATATCCTTCATGTTTTATTAACCCTGTAACAAAGAGAAATATTATTATTTACCTTATGGAATAAGCAACCCGATGTACTAGTTTTACTGGTTCTTTAACATAAAATAAACCTTGTCCTCTTGTATCATAAGAGTGAGTTTCATTCACAAATTTTAAATTAAAATTACTGACAAGGTAATTTGGCTGCTTATTGTATTACCTTTTGAAAATAAAAACTGAAACATTAAATTCAATAAATTGTTTAACATTCAACCAATTTACTATATTACACATATCACTTATTCTCGTATACCGACTATATTTTAATATGACTCTCATTGCTCGATTCTGAAGAATAGATGTATCAATAATTCTGTAACGTTTAACGCTTATGACGATGCACAATTGTAACATACAACATTGTGCGTTAGAGAATCATTGTGAATCTCACACACACATATATCCTTTATTCAATATCTCTGCCCCGCAACGTTTCTATTATTCCGTTCTCTATACGTGAACATTTCCTTTTTCATAAACCGAAAAGAATAACACAACAATGTCGTTGAATCGTTACTGTTGCTATATTTCACGGTTTATTTTCTATAGAGGACAAATGAAATGACCGCAGGATATTTGATGGCCGGCCGTGTGTTTGTTTGCAGCCGCGTGTGCGCGTCTATTATTGGTTTCAACTCGTTGCTAGAATCATTCGCACCAGTACAATCTCAATAACGGACCACGCCGGACTAATATTTGTGTGCCCTGCGGGACCCAATGCTTCCGCCGACCATGGACACACAGCCACCTACGGTATTGTGACCGAATTGTCACTGTTATTGTTGGGCACTCGTCGATAAAGTATCCCAGTATTGACATGTGACATTCACGAGAGGTAATAAGTTTTTGCGTGATTGATTTCAATGACAGCTTTAGTGTAATAATACTGCAAATCAGCATTACCTAATATTGATATTAATACAATAATATTGAATATAAGACAGATCATATATGATATCACAATGCCCGAATAACTTAACATAAAATGATCAAACATAGAAAAAAATGTTTATCAACCAAACTAGTAGTGTTAATTTTCATTCAATTTGAAAATTAAGAAATACCCAAATAAAAATTCTGCCGACTACTTGAAACTTGGAAAATAAAAGGTTAGAGAAAAGCGAATAACAATTAGAACAAAAGTAACCGGATAAAGTAACAAAAACGAACAAATATGAAAAAAGTATGACAAAGAAACTTTTGCACACACATACAAACATAGAGGACGGAGTGAGATAGAAAATCAAGTGAGCGAAGAGAATTGCAGTAGTGCGGTGAGTGAGACGCGACAGTGTATAAGAGTGAGTGAGAGAGAAAGAGCGAGAACATACACAACACTAGCGCCACGCCGCGCATCGTACAAAAACCAAACCAAGGGTCCAAATCCTCTTTCAGGACACATAAAAGTCACAATTCCAAATGGGATTTGTAAAGTTTACGATATTATTCGCGCGCCATTTTCACTTATAGAAGTCCTTTATCAAGATCTCCTTGCGAGAATGCGACGCTACCACATTCAGTTTGCGACGCCAGGCGTCGGTCTGTCAGCCGGTAGCAGAAGACTGCCAAGGGAATAGCACCGCGACGCTTTTATTCGAAGTAGCACCGAGCGCCGTTCCATTGTCAGAGTTTGGACGGACGGAGCTCAAGCGACTTGGATCTCCATTCGCGAACTTATCTCTCATTGTCCGCGCTTTGTTAACATATTTATTTCTATTGTTGCACTTTTTTTATTCCTTTCTTCCTTTTCTTCATTCGGTGTGACCGAGAGAACGCGCACAAAAGCGCTACAAAAACAGTCAAAGTTAAACATTTTCAGGCGTAGTGATGAAGTATTGAATTATATAACTATGAATTTTATTCATCTAGTTCCTCTTTTATTTTCTATAAAGTATGATGATAACACTTTCATTATTTTCTTTTAATAATGTTCTTCATATTTATGTTAAACTATGTATGTATTTGTATTATAATAATGAAAACTACTCTTAATAAAATAATAAATATATACCTTCTGTATATGTAAATAGTTCAAAATCTTTAGGAAACAACCTGTTCAATGGCGGTTTTCTAGAATGAGGTGCAACCTCATTCGAAATATCAACGCGAAACTACTTTGCCTTCCTGTTAAATACGTATGTTAATCACAATAGCCAGATTCGATACTGTTCATTTTGACAAGAGATTTAAGTTGAGCTTCATCCTACAAACTCCTAAGTTTCTTACGGTTTATTTCATGCAATGCATTGCTATTTTTCTGCTGCATACATCAGAGTATAGTTGTACTAATCTTACTAATGATCACATAATAAGTCAATGGATATATAAGTATTTCTACATGTGCCGCTCTATGCAAATAGTGGAATGTGTGCACGTCTCCGCGGTGGGTTCCGATTTATTCGTAGTCTCTCAATAAATTCGCGCATTGAGGATTTGTGTGCAATGTGTAAAGCGGTCGATCGCAGTTTATGGCTAAATCCTTTCCAATGGTATATTGGATCCCTCGTACTGTACCGGCCACCCCCGTAAACAAACAAATTCCAACACCGTACACACATGCACACACACACACTATACTTGCCGGCTTCCTGTATTTTCGTTAACCATTCCTAACCGATGATACTGAATCTAAATAGGAATGGTTTTTCAACCAACAACAATTGTATGTTTACTATTTTCTAACTGTTTAAATATTAGACAGACAAATAATCAATCTAATAATATTTAACTTTAATTCTTTTAAGTTAGATATGCTAATAATATCTCTCATTGTAAAAATCAGCTATAAATGTGTGCATAATTTAGAATCTAGTACATTTGTATACAAATATTAGCAGCTCTTCTCTTTCCAACTAGTCTACAGTTGCCTGTGTATATGTAACACTATGCGACTGTAGCTAGCTAGGGGGCTAGAGGGACGGCAATGGTGTGATGCACCCCCAGTGACATCGTCCAACCGTCCGACGGACTGACGAGGAGAGGATGTGAAGGCGTGTGCGCACGCGCCTGTACGATTAAACACGCATTCAATGTAACAATGCCGGCCTGATTGCTGAGACAATTCGCGCGTTTTTGTCATGTCAATTTGTTTTTGTTAGTGTCACAATGAACGGGTAAAACGTGGGCTGTGCTGTAGCCGTGAACCGGTACCGGTACCATGTTTGTCGCATGTGTCCAGTGCCCGGTAAATTGCCACCATTCAACTGAGCTTAACGCGATAGGAATTCTGATTTCACGTTATTTATCATAAATTTAAGGCTATTGCGCTTTTGTGCTTGCCGTCAATAGCGTGACCGGACCTCGTATATACATAATCATCATCCCTGACACTCCGCCTCCCTCGCACATGTACACTCCCAGGCACCCTCCACCACCAACTCACACCAACAACCATGAGTTTATCTGGGAATAATTGTTCCGTACGTGTTTGTTTATATAAATAGGAGACAGTGTTAGTCATTTATTCGGGATCACATCAACACTACACAGTTTTGTTTCCAAAAAACAAACGTTACAAACAATCGATCAACATGCAATTGTTTCCTTTTGTTATAAATAGTGTTCACAGAATTTTAGTATTTAGATTTCGTCAGCGTTTAATATTTGAATTAACAACACGTCGCCAATATATTTAGTTGTGCTACAGTGCTTCTAACAAACTTTATTTTTTAATAAACATATGTATGTAATTTAAATAAAATATTCTTCCGTTTATAAACAGTTGGTCATATCCTTGTACATCTGAATATATAAAAATATAGAATGGTAAAACATATAATAGATATGTTTATAAAATTAATAAAAATATGAATGTACCAATAATGTAAACATACATGAAGTTTATAAAAATTTAATCCATCACTTACATACTAAGAATACTCTATCTGAAATTCATAAAAAATGTAACGAACAATTAAAAAATCTCGTTAATCATGTACTATTTAGTGCGCACTACAAATTTAAACAGCTAATGACGCAGTAAATGACTGATATTTCTAACACGACCGGACTATACTTTTTATTCGTTAAACAATCGTATTGAAACGAACAAGTAATGTTTAATTGCAACTGTATTATGCTCCAGTTACATATGGTGTAAAAACCTCCCATTTACAGTGGAGTGAGAGTGCGGTCAAGCGCGGTATATCAACTAAAGGTAGAACTATGCATGCATTATGAACCACAGAAGTGACTCGGTTACCAGAACCAACGTAACGAACATACAAACCAATGAACCAATAGGGAACTGCAGCATCAGTAAAAATAATCACACCATGCTCACAATCAAGCGTCAATTGTACTGTTAATAATTCAATCAATTTATTTTGATAACATTAGCTTCATTGTGGACACGTTTGCACCAGTATACGGGCCTGGTTCCCTTCTGTTTTCACACACACATACAAATACAACTCTGATAAATGCATTGCTAGTTGAATGTTTCTTTTCATCATCAGTGTCAGTCGGTCTTTTACTCGATTTCGATTGTTTGAAATTTTGTTTTCATCAACGGCCGATGAAGTGCTCGAGATGAAACGGTCATCGATCGAAAGCGATGAATTGAATAAAGCAAGTCGGTGTGCGAGTGTTTTTTGTAAGGCTTCCAACGAATTTCGGGCAAGGTGGGGGTGATTTATTTTGACTTGTGAGAGTTTTAATCGGGTCAATTGAGAAAGCAATGATCAATGAGTTTATTAACCGATCAAGTATTTTACAAGTACTATTCAAAATTTCCTTTTATCATAAAGCATTTCGGACTTTTTCAAATTTGTTTCTTATACCATATTAGAATAGAATCTAAAGATAGAATAAATGTAATATAAATACGTATATCTATGCATAATTTTCTATTTTTCTCCCTAGTTAATTTCATACTTAGTTAATAAAAACAACATATTTGTTTTAAAATTAATTTAGCTAAAGATTTTTAACGTCCTTTAAAGTTTGATCAATAATATCTTTTCCTTTTCAAAAACTACCCATTCCAAGAAATAAATAGCGATTACAAGTCATATTATATATCCTTTTCATTTCACAATCTACGTTTACTAGTCATATTAGTTGTAATACTAAACTGTATCAGATGGAAGAATTTCACTAGACGAAAGGCAAGGGGGGAAATGAGAGAAAACTAGTGAAGGAAAGAAGACAAACCAGCCAAACAAAAGCTAGTATACAAGGAGAGAGGTCCATCACGATTATCATGAGTATACAGTGTTACAACACACATACACACGCACACACACACAGGGATCATTTGTCTTCACTATGTTTGACGGCCGACCTAAAGACAAGCGCAACTCAACGAACCAGCCAATAGGATTGGCGGATGGGCGGAGTCTACATAGACGGGGAGACGTCGCGACGGAGGGCGGCGCGTGCCCTCAGCAACAAGTGGTCCAACAGGGGGCACCCACGCACATATACACACAAACACACAGTGTATACATATATACCTACTTATTTACATATATACATGATGTTCAAAACTGATACATGTATACATGTACATATAGATACAATCACGATTAAATGCAAGCAAATATATATTTAGAGTGGACGGAAGATAAAATATTGTTTTCTAAATTAAAATAATAAGACTAGATTTTCTCATGTTTAAACATAAACAAAAATAAAATTATTTTTCAATTTTCGTTGAATAAGAAAATATAAAAAAATTCGGTATTTAGCAATAATTATTAATCTGATTTGAATTGAATAATATTTTAACATTTACTAAAATAATGAAAATTTAAACTAAAAATAGATAAACTTTTAAAAGTATTTAATAATTTGTTTTTAAAGCGCAAAAAATGCAAGTAAAATCAAATCTCGAAAGTTAGACTTAAAAAAAAAAAATAAAAATTAATCCATATCTGTGTATCTGAATAAACATGAAATGATTATTCCTACAATAGACGCGTAGAAACTAACATTCATCACAACGTTATCAAGCCCAAGATATCCGTTCCAAGAGCAAACAAATATTTGGATGTCAATCTAATAAAACAACGATATAGATGTGAAATTCACACTATGAATGTGGGGTACTGAAGGTACGTGCGAGGGGGCAGAGAGAGAGAGACAGAGATGGTAGTGTTGAGGGCACGCCTCCATCCACGAACACCCCTAGAATATGACGTCGAGACGCGGGGCTCCGTCGAGATCAGTCGCGTCGTGAACATCTAACCATTCGGTCCATAACACGCTACGGTACATACAATCAACCACCAAACAAGTCGACACGTGTTTCTCAATTGTTAACGGATTAACAGATAAAAGAAGAACGGGTAAATAAAAGACGGTCAATTAATAATAGCAGACGAGGACAATAATCAAGAAAAGGGACATACAATTAAATTAATTTGTTCGGTGAATGCTAAAAAAATATTTGGTATAATATTAGTGATAGAAGTTTTTTTTTCTAAATGTAACATAATTTAACTAATACATTAAACAATTTTAACATTTCATAAATGTAATATTATTAAAGCTAACATCAAAAGAATATTAAGAGTATAAGTTAAACTTGTCACAATCGACGTGTGTTCTTGCAACTGTTGTTTATGAACAATTATTTGTAACAATATGTTGACATAACGTGACCGTTGTGACCTGCACGGGAAACGTTCGATTTATGTTCAATATATGTGATCTGAAGACCTCGGCGGAGATGACGTCCACGAAACCGTCGCATGGCAGTCAGGAGCACATCAAGCGGCCCATGAATGCTTTCATGGTGTGGTCTCGCGGCCAGCGTCGAAAGATGGCCCAGGAGAACCCGAAAATGCACAACTCAGAGATCTCCAAGCGTCTGGGAGCGGAATGGAAATTGCTGTCCGAAACGGAGAAACGACCATTCATTGACGAAGCGAAACGACTCAGGTAATACATTATTCTTATCAATACATAATATATTTACGTATTTGATAAAAGATGCAGGATTTTCGGCAATATTGTTAAAAGAACGAAAATCGTTTAAAATATTCTTATTATTTTGCTTCTTGATAAAGTCTTTGTTTTAATAGTTAGCTTTCGAAATTTCTAACACTAATTAGCTTATATTCACATATTTAATTTAATATTTGCAGTATCATATTTCACTAATACTTATGGTTACACAATATATAATTAGTCATCGACTAAATTAAAACGAATTCAGGTATATATTTCATCCTTAATTAAGAGTCTTTCGAGAAGATATATTAATGAAGAGAAAGTAATACATTTATATAAACATATCACTTTATCCAAAGCACCACAGCTGTTGTAATAACTATGATAAATATTCATACAACATTGTTTGTTGTTTTCATTTTACGCACAATAGAATCTTTAAAATTTCGTTCGTGAAAGATTATGGTATAAGTAATCATTAGCGCGTTGTTATATTTCCGGTACTGTTTTTATCAGACTAATGTTTCTTGAAAATGTAACAATTTAACCGTCCCAACGTGAGATTATTACGGGTTTCTTATAAACATAGCCCGGGGAGATAACAGTATGGAAAGGTGTTTGCCGAACAACTCTGATATCTACAGTACCTTTTATGATACCTCAGGGGCCCAAACACAACACTCTTTGTACACACGTAAATAGTGAAATTTTGTCCAGATACACCCTGTGTTTGCATATGATTACGCTGTGAATACATAAAATGGGATTGTATATATCTACAAAACCGTGGTATAATACGGCCATAGATAATACTGTTCGGAGAGAAAATATTTATCTTAGAAAACACTGGTGATAATTTAAATATACAGTTATAAATTATTACGCTGTTTGCTGGTATAAATGTTTCAGGAATTGTAGAAATATCACAAAAAGTACAGATGTTAATACATTCATAAATAAACTTAACAGATATTTCAGAAAATTTGTGTAGCCTTCCATCTTTTTGGAATTTAACAGGATTTATATAACGTTAAATTAAAGCAATTTTGTTCTGTATGCGTTACTAATATTCTAGAAGAGCTTCGAAATATCTATATGAATAACAAAATTAGATAAATTAATATATACATATTTGTGTTTTAAAAATCATGTCCAATTACTCTTGTTAATTTTATTAAATTGCATACATAGCTAAAAATCACATATTTTTTCAGTCGTTGATATTAGAATGTTAATCAACAACACATTTCGTGTTTGTAATAATTCTCCAGTAGTATCCACATATAAGTAATCTAACTACGTCACAATTAAACGCATGTTCATCATGCGTTACTAAGTGCTAATAACGAAATAATAAATACTGAAATATTAATTTTCAGATGCACCCTTGAAATTAGGTTTGTGTGCATTCTTCATTCGTAATCTACTCATCTCTTGAACGAATACACTTGTATGTATTATGCGCGCACTCTGTCTGTTACACGTATGCTCCTGTATGTATGTATGTATGTATGTACGTAGGAGCGGCATTATCAAGTAACCATTGTTTAATTTTAATCCTTGGCCAAGTACCTACGAGCCGGATACACAGGCCCCACTGACTTTATTAATATGCTCCACTCTCGTACAAGCGAGCGCCCCCTCTATATAATCTTCTTTCAAGTACCTACCTGCACTAAATACAGGTTCGGACTCATACACTCATATTCTAAGTTCATTTAACATTCTACTAAAAAAAACTAGAATTTTTCATAGCAAATTGTGTTTCAGAAAAATATCGTTAAATAATATTCAAGAATAGGAAGTTTAATACTATATTCTGTTACCGATTATAATATTGTTTAACGAATATTTTTTGTACGTAATTCTAATGTTTATATTTTAATAATTATTCGATCTAAATATGCAAAATATAGTAGAATAATTGATAAAATATAGAGCCATGGCAAGTCTTCTAGTGTTAATTACGAGTGCCCCTTTGTAGAGGGTGATAGTAGAATGTGCGCCGCCCCTGTACACGAGGCGGGGTTGGTCCGCGTAGCACCGCCCCGCTTGTTATCTTTTGTAAAACAGACGAGCGCGCATTGTACTGAATCACTTTAAATCTGTGTTTATTGGGATGATCACTTTATCTGTCGCCGTCTGGAGGCAAGCACACCAACATTCCCCCCACACCACCCTATCGCCACCAGTACACAAGATCATCATCAACTGCATATGATTGAAAAATGCATTACCGATAACAGGCTATATACCTAAATTACTACTGTCAATCGCTTAGAGAAAATTACTAAAATTATTCCTATGAATTCTATTTAAATAAGTAGATTAATAATAGATTCGATACATTCATATTCATATCAAAATTTGTTACAAGATTTTTCAAGTGCTGTTATACATAACAATGAATATTAGTCTGCATCCAAATAAAAATAACAAGTACAATAGTTTCTTTGCACGTTATCAGTGGTGATAGTGTGAACTATATTATCAAAGTATACGACAATGTATACCGGAAGTATCTAATACCCACACAAGATATGACACGTTAGCGGAAAGTTGCCAGGTAACATAACGTAAGAGTGATAGGTGAAGATAAACAAACTATCACAACACTGTACCTCTGACATGAACCCAACGATGTATTCGTTGTTTCCTTCAATACATAGCAAACAAGTCAGAACCAGATAATAATGCATGTATTTTCGGTAAAGGTTCTACATATGCAAATAGATAATGTCAGCAAACATTAACGAACAATACCGTTAATAGTTATGTGAAAAGTACATTATATTGAAAATAAAAGTGTTATCACAAAAACCCACTGTGTTATTCATATATTACCTGGAAAATATTTTCTTCTTGATATTTATAGTAAATAATTTGTTTGTATTGCATTACGTATTAGTAATTTGTTCAAATATGTATATAAAACGGAAAATTGGATAAATATCACAAAATATATGCGCGTTCGATTCCGACCTAGGACATTGCCATACATTCTACAATAAACTGTAGATGCCGTCCTGGCGTGAGCTGGAAACTCTCCTCAAGGATGTTAAGAATTGCATCACTGTTCTGTCTCGGGTAAATGGAATATATTGCGATGTTGTAATTTTTTTAATTTTAATACCAGGTAGATTAACTATAATCAATGATGTCACAGAGCATGTCTAAGTATTGTTCATTTTCAGAATCTCGGATGGTCAATTAATTTGACTACTCTTTATCTAAATTTCTACGGAAAGAAATCTATTACCGTCATATGATCTGGTATAGTACCGAACTTATACTCATAGTCCTATAAAACACCAAAAACATACGACCTGAATTCAATGCTGCAGAATTGGTCGATCTTCTTACGCAATGCAGCATTATGAGTTCGAATGATGAGACATACTGACGTATGCCGCCGCCGTTGTGGCGTCCCCGCGCACAGCGACGACACACCGTTGCGGAAGTGGCGTTACAATATTATCAGTGGCGACATATTCAACTGCCGACAAAAGATAATGCGACTATTGTCGGACGAACAGTACACGGCCCGCCCTGATCCTATTCACGGTGAGATTGTCTCGGAGACAGTGTGCACACTGTGTTACCCTACTCCTCTTTCCCTCTGTACCCTACCCACTTCCCCCTTGCTCCTCAATGTCTATTCAACAACAGAACGCACAGAGCATCCCTTTACACTCTACACTTTACACACATACATCCCCCCGCGCCCTGCGCACACTCAACGCCAGTATAGCACACAGTTACCAATGTGGAGGAGGCTTTGTTCTATTTAGTCATGTGTAATTGTAGTGTTTTGTGTATGGAGCCCGACACCGTCGTTGTTCTCACCGTTGGGAATTTGTCACACGCGAAACATATTCCATTCATGCATTGTGTGTGCCTGTTGTCGCCTTGAACCCGTCTCAAAGCAAATCCGTACAACATTACATGTCAGATCATTTCAAACTGAAAGGATTTTTGGCAACTCCCTAATTTCAACAATACTCGGTATATGATCATTACAAACTGAAGGAATGTTTAACATGTATCATAAAACAGAAGTCATGCATAAAAAGTCAGACTAAACAAATATTAGTAACCAATATTGAAGTAATAATAATAATTCTTTGTTTGTTACAGAGCACTCCACATGAAGGAACACCCAGACTACAAATATCGTCCACGACGCAAACCCAAATCCCTCATAAAAAAGGAAACAAAGTTTGGGTTCTCAATATCTCCACTTATGTCACCCAACATGGACACCATGAGCAGTATATCACGGTCCTTGATGCCACCAATGCCAGGACCAACTGGTCTTCCACCTTTGCTCAACCACGACCAGCAAGATCAGCTCAAGATACCACGGTCATTATTCCCTCCACTGCCATACCCGTTCTACCCGTTACGCCAGGAAGACAGCAGTAAATTCGCAGCCGACCTGGCACTACTTTATGGAAGTTCTCTGTACAGCCAGGGAATGAGCTGGCCCCTGGGTCCTTGCAGTATACCCTGTGGATGTCCCCCGACCACTACATTCCCTAGGAGTACTCCCAGCCCAGATACTATTAAACGACCCGTATACGTTCTAATGAAACCTGACGATTATTCAAGAAGTGAACCAACAGCACCACCTGCACCAACTCCTGCGCATGTCATATGAAGACCACTTCCGGTTCTACCGGACCGGATGAACCTCGGAACCTGGTGGGCTGATGCCACAGGAGTTGCGGCCATTGCTGCTTCTTCCTCCTCGGCTACAGTCACTTCGGACAAGGACGAAGGAGGTAGTTCCAATGGAGCTACAGGAGGTGGACGATGCAGTCCGTGAAAAGAAGGTCGTCCATTGAATTGAAAATGTACATATCTATAGTTCTTAATCCTCTTTCAAGAAAAAATTCAGGAATGATACTAAAGATGAAACACATGAACATTTGATAATTTCTATGATTTTAATAGCAAGAAGAATTAAACAAATAATCTTCTAATATAAAACAAATCTCTTGAAGACCTTCAATGAAAATGAATGTGAAATAGTGCGTTTCTACAAAAACAATTCCATTTTTCAATATATACCTACAATAATGAGAACAATATATTGGGTGATATTGGCTGAAATCTAGTATTTCAATACATAATTAAGTGTGTGGTGATTAAATTGCGAAGAGACATGTGAAGAAGAAAAAGTTTATGAACAATTAAGCATTAGACTGCAGTTTATTATAGAATGGCCAATTACAAATGTTTTAATTCGTCAACTTGTACATACTAGTTATATTAATCTCAATTATATTGAAGTAGAATAAACCATAAAGACAAATTTACTAATAATACGATGTAATGTGGTGAATCTTAACCCTTATGGACGAAATTTAGATGAAATAATAATTCAATCTTTTTAAAATTGGGTAGTGTGCAATTCTTTTTGTAACATTATGTTTTTTGACAACGTATTCGTTCCTGTTTTGACCGAAATGTCAATTTGTAAACTTATATATTTCTAATTCTGATGTTAGCAGTTTCGTTGAATGATTCCGGGCTGTAGGCTGTCTGAATATTTTGTTTACTGTGTTTTCGTTATTAAGTCTGTTCATAGTTAATAGTACAAGGTGTATGTTATTGTTAAAATATTTGTAAATAAAATGAACAATCTCTTTTACATCATGTTGTTTCTGTTATAATACTATCTATAAATCTTACCATATTTTATCCTTTTATCATATAAAAAGTCTATTCAGCAACATTTATTTATTTACTATTTAATTCTATAATGGTATTGAACAATAAATTTAACTCTTTCAAACGTACGTAAGGCAATCTATTATTTCCACCAAAAAATTTCACTTTACAGGGTTACAAAGTATGAAAAATAAATGTTTACTGAAATGAAAAAAGAATAACCAATTAGTAATACTAATGCAACTTACTGGAATTTTAACATGTCAACAAAATATGTTTTCAAAAAATTAAAAATTATTTTAGTAACACCAGTAATAACACTTCGTTCAACTTATGTTTCAATTATTTGATAAAAAAAACTGCTTGACGCCATTTTCTATCACACGCTGCGGTGTACTATAAAATTAAGTGAAACCGGAACACGCACGTGTCAAAGGTAAACATAAATAAAAGATAATACCCCTGAAGACGTCCGTTCACTTACTTGGGGTGGGCCTAGGGATTTTCGTGCGGCTGGGTGGACATTTCACATTTCGCACGGTCGCTGTCTAACAATATATTTGCTCATATATCTGTGTCGATATCAGAGAATACATATATTCGGACGTACGCGCGCCTCAATTTAGATAGGACAGTTGGAACGGTCAGTAATATATGCGCGTCTTTTGGTCAGCGACAGGAAATGCAAGATCTGTATCGTGTGACGTAGTACCACCACTAGAAGGACACGAGTATATACACTAACAGTTTTACAAAAATATATATACACATGTGTACATGGTCACCCTCCTATATGCTTCTAGCATATTATCTATATAACATATTGGTACACGGGATATGAAAATAGTGAGAGGGAAAAAATGATTCATTCTAGAGCCAAAGTAAATGACTGTGAAATTTTAGAAAAGCCTAACTTTCCATTCACGGTAACTCCTTGGATTCTAGCAAAGTAAATAGATCTAATTATATGAGAACATCAAAATTGATTCAACAGCATGAACAGAATGAAGTAACTAGAATCAAAAAGATAGAAAAAGAGATTGCAGAATCATCAAGTATGTTACATTTTGGCAATATCGATCGTAACGTACACGAACTAGTGAGCAAGCGATGCACTTTACAGTCAATCGAACGGCAGTGATATTCGACAATGATGGCTAACAAAACATATAAAAAGAAGCTGAGAATTACAAATTCAACCCTTTACGCGCGGCCGTTGTGAGGGGCAGCGCCATACAGTGGTCACCGAAGCGTGTAACACTCTGCACAATGGGAGCACAACGGACTGAAAATTACTTTTTTGTTTTCTGAATGGGCGCACGGATTGGCGAGAACAACGAACCGAATAATTGAAAGAAAAGAGACACAAAACAAGGGAAGAACACGTGATAACAGGCGGTGCGGGCGTGGAGAGAATGAGGAGGCGTAAGAAAAATATGAAGTGTATTGGATGAACGGAAAATTGAATTTAATTTTAAACTGTTTAATAAGATTATATTAATTTCCGCTATATTCAACCTCAAATTTTACAAAATTTACAAAACCAATGTTTACAAAATATCTTTTACAAATTATTTTATATCAAATTTCTCAATACGTTCTGGTTTCTGTGATATTTAAAGAATTGTATTTAACTTATTAAATAAACAACATTTAAAAATTCACAGTCTTCCTTTCTGGAACTGAATTCAAACGTCTCTTAATTATCTTTTGAAATTGCAATTTCCATCAAGTGTTTTTAGCAGACAGGGGTGACACTTCGTCCAAAGGGTTGTTCGATGGAAAAAAGACGATAATCAAGTTGAAATGAAACAATAGAGGGGCGGCAATATTCGATAGATATTGTGACACAATGAGCACGACCGGCCACGATGACGGCCTGTAAAATGCACGTCGATAAAATGTTGAACAGCGGAAACTAACAGAATAACTCTTTCTTATACACCAACTGATAACGTTTTCTTACAAGAGAAGTGTACGTATGTACGTTTGTGCATTGAAATTGGATGTCTGTCAACCATTGAAGAATCATGATATCGATACTATTGTTCAATTGATTTTTAAATTATGGAGAATAAATATTATAGATTAATAGATATTTATAAATTCTACTGCGCATTTAAATCTCCTGGACTCGTACAAGTATAAATTTTAAACATAATAAATAATGCATATTATTTTGCTATATATTGATATTATATATAGATTATGAACTATGTGATAAACTTAGTTACTTATACAAGATTAAACCAATGAGGAAAAAAATCAAATGACATTGATTTGTGAATATGCAAACAGGAAGGCGTACTCAGAGATTCGCAATGACAGTTGCAAACAACATAATTTATTGCGGATTAAAACGGGTTTTTATTTATTCTAACAGTAGGTTTTAGTAGCATATGGCAATATTAGTACATACACACATGCATACAAACATAGATGCGTAATAAAGATGTAAAACATGAAATTCAACATAATGTGTGGCGTGTAGATACTTTACAAGTATTTCAGTACGGTAAATTTAGATTTAATACGTCATTTAAGAACCGAATTCCACCGAATTCCATAGTTTTTGATAAATCAACAAAATTATCTACATCAACATTTTCATTGCACCATGTTACAAACATTACAATATCATGTACTGATTTAATTAAAATGAGATCTATAATTTGAACATATAAAAATATTTTTCATTATTTTTACAAAGTTCTAGTGTGTTACTGCGCGGATTTGAAATATGAAGTAGAAGCCTAGAACAGTGTAGATAGACAAAGATTCTTACTAGTAGACGTTCTAGTAAATGTCTGTGTAACAAGCATGACTATAGTATTCTAGTCACGTGCCTGTGCGATCTCGAGTACAAAGGGCCGAATTTGCACGTGAAATGGATGTGGGTGCGAGAGATACACTCGTCATCTCAATACTGTCGTAGCGACGGGACGTCGCAAGTCAGTGGGCTGGGAGTTACTGCATTGAACTCTACTGAATGCAGCACAGCCAAACTGAATTCAATTTCGGACCCGCGACAACCGTCACGACAACAGAATCTGAAAACATCCGACCGAACACTGTTTCACTTTCATATGCAACGGATTCTAATCATAACACACGAGCAATTGATTGTAATAACTTGAAACACTGTGATCAGTACTGTGGAAGAGAAATATCTTTCACTTCAGATTGTATATTTGTATCATTCGAATGGATTATAGGCAGAATGTATGTACTTATTTACAAAGATGCATTGTATTATTTCAGATCTTTGTATACATTTCTTAAACTTCCTACGAACCATCTTTTCTTATAATACAAAGCCAAAGACCACAAACAAGTGCATTCTTTTACTGGCTACACGACAATGTCATCAATTTTTATTATCCGAAGAAGATATTGTTATATCGCTAGTGTTTTAAAATGTATCGGAATGCATCTGAATACAAAAAATCCGCAAAAATGTGGATCCACGTTGGCAGTGCACCAGTGCAGCGATGTCTGTCGTGTACTGCCGTTCTCGTTCACACGAATTCTCGATGAATTACGTTTTCTTTATATTCGCGTATTGAATCGTTAACACACACAGAATAGGGATTACACCCCGTCTATACGCTTCACATATACAATATATACACACACACACACAGGTATACAGGCAGGAACATGTATGTAATATTCACACACACACATATATTGTATATTGGCCGTCTGTTAAAATTCACATTCGATATATCGTCGTTTCGTCTTCCACTCTCGGATCGCGACAAACAAAAAATATATAAATATACAACGCAAAAAACACACGTGCCTTGTATAATATCTGCCTGTATAAACACGTACGTACGTACCTACGTACACTACATACAGTGGGAAGGTTTCAATAAAATGGAACTATTCATATAAAGAAACGAATCGCACAGTTCAATATAAATACAAATTCATATTCATAGAGAATTAAAATTGAGCCTTCCTGAAACATATTTTATTATTAATAGTAATTTATTTAAATATGTTCTTAAAAACACACTCATATTTGTTATTATTTAATGTACTATATAAAGATCACAAGTAACGGTAAATGAATATCTGATTATTTATAATTGTAGAAGATATACAAGTTACTATATTTGGTATTTACTAGCTGTACTTGTGTAGGGTATATGTGTATACTATACACAAACATTATAGTAGCTACTTGAACATCAACTTCATGGCGGAAGAAGGTCCCTATTTGTGAAGTTCACAGCAGTATAGGCAGCAGTAGTACGGGCAAGAAGTTAATTACTTAGTTATTTAACTTGAGCAATTTGTTAACAGTTAAAAAGTTGCTCGCTTACTTGCTCTCCTTGGCTTGCTAACATCCGATTGCACAAAATGTTAACAAACTTTACATATGCTAATTACAAGTTCGCGTTTGTTAGGAAATACTGGTTAATTACCGGCTAAATTAGCCATAAATTAGCAACACTAAACATACTAAAAGTGCCAGGCCACGGGGCGGATCTTTAATTACTCCGCCTCAAGTGAGTACGCATCGCTTTCAGACGTGCGGCTGCCATTGTCGACGCCGATAAGAACTTTAGTCAGATTCAACTGACGCCACAACTCTTGCACACTTATACTCACCACTATATACGTGTATGTATGCATGTTATATGTATAATTAACGTTTCACCAAGAAGACGTACTGGTAATTATATCCGACTAATTGAAACTTTGATGGGGAAAATGTTGAACAACGAAGATATTTGTACACGTGTTGGTTATTCTACAGAAAGCAGTTTGTTATATGTGAGTGATGTGAATTCTTCAACATTTCCATATAGTTATTTTAGGTAACTAGTTATATGTAAATTTCGTAACAACAAGTTACAAAAAGTCATTTGTTTATGAAATAATCTTACAGACAAGTTTAGCTCTGAGAAGAGAAGAATTATCTATAGCCTTAGGGTGAGAGGACATATATATATTTATGCGCAGTGGATTGTTTTGTCGTATTAAAGGGTCGTGAATATCTTTTTATGATCAGGGCGTGAAAGCTGAGTACACAGTGGGGCGGTGGAGGCATTAGTTACACCACTAATTGAAATGTGTCCACACACAAACTACACTATGATATACACCCCCCTTGCATCATGGCTGTGCAGCCCTATAATCTTATATCGCTGTCTATACTCACACTGGGGTTCACACAATCTGATGATCGGAATACACACGCGTGAAATGTACTGATAACATATAGCTACTATCATGTAACAAAGCCGAATGTGAACAGAATTAAATGTAGGGTCATCGAGAAAAAAATGTACATATTTTAAGACGTCACAATATCATATTTCAAACATTTATATTTTAGTTTTTTAAAATTAATTTTGTTTCATTACAGAATAAGCTATAGGAATTTCTGCGCTCTGTCAACTGAAGAAAATTGCATTGTATTGAATTAAATTGTATAGATTTGAAAAATATTATAATATTTATTATTGTAAAACATCTCACGACAGTTCGTCATCGATGTATGTATGAATGCAGTACAGTATCAAATTCTCAACACCTAGAGGGGTGGTGAATAGTTACATAAGGCACGGGTGGGGCGTGGGGACGCAATGAAAGAGTGACGATAAACTCGGAGGGCGAGCGATACAGCAGCCGCATACTGTGTAAATATCAATTTAAATCTAGACATCTTATTACAAATGATTTTAATCACATTTTTACAGATTCCCTGTAGTACACGCGAAGAAGTGCTATTATAAATTTTAATTTAAAAACGAATAAATAAGTCTGACATTAACAACAAAATTAGAAAATTTTTTTTTAAACCACCTTCAATTCCGCATCGTCAATGAAAATACATAAATATGCCAGAACACAATTTTACTGCATTTTGACAAATTTAGAAACTGTCCTTTATACTCATTAAGACTTTTTACAAATTTAAAATTACGAAATTAAAACAATAGTTTTAAATAAAATTACCACATATTAATTGCTTTTAACAGAATAGAATAAAAGGTTGAAAATGCAACAATGATGACGAAATTTCTACAACAAACACCAAATGGTGTAAAACAGACACAGAAGTAGTATGAAACGGGGATGTGAAGAAAGAGGAATTTGAGGCGGGGAAGGAGTGAAGAGGTGTATGTAAGACGGCATCGTAGCTCGACGCTCGGTAGCGAGCGACGTCGCGACGCTCTTTCTCGCTTGAACCGTTGTGGTGGTGGTGGTGGTGGTGCTGTTATCGCGGCCAGGTTCGTTCATTTCCGGCGCTAGCTTCGCTGGCAGCACTGATAACTAGATATCACGCGAGCATTTCCAACATTTTATCTCAAGAAAGAATAAGAAAACGACACAGAATGGACCATTATGTTTCGCACACTAAATCCTATTATGCTCGGAGGGCGGTTATCAGTGTAGTGTTTATCACTGGCACGCGCTCTCTTACACTTCTCTCTCTCCTCTCTCGCACGTAATAACAACAGCCACAGGACGCAGAGTACAGTGTACATACAACGTACTCCTCTAAGAGAGTGCACACACACACACAGCCCGAGGCCGGGAGAGAGACGTGTGGTTAAGGGGGGATGGGTACTCGTAAATCGCCACAGTTAGAGGAATGAGGAGCAGGGAGGGTGTGTAGAACTGAACGTGTACGTGGTACTGGCGGTCGCGTCCGTACTGATAGCGCAGACACTGGCGAAATTAGCATTCACAATGGAGACGTGCTCGTGGTCTTTCTTCTTCCTTCTCTTCTGTTCACTCACACACATACAAATAAACACAGTGCTATTCTTGCTACCCATAGTAGCGTGCCAACAGTATTTTATACAAATAATGTGAAAACAGAGCAGGTATTTTATACTTTTTCTCTGCAATTCAGTAAAAGACGATTGATACACTTGAATACATAAATTACTAGATTCATTGTGTATTATTCGATTTTCTTTTTTCTAATTTATTAGTCAATTAGTTCATTGGGGTAAAAGATTGATAACTGATGATGTATTTTTATAAAATTATTACATATAACGAATTTTGGAACAGTAATTTGATTATATATTACTTATAAAATCCTAGTCAAAAAATTGGAGTAATGTCCGAAAAAAGTTGTCGAATGCAAGGAAGCAAAACCAGATTTTTTGTAAATCGAACAACACACTAATACTCTGTCTTTGCAGATATATAATAAAAAATACAACTTTCTCCAAAACTACAAAGTCCACCCCTGGAAGACAAGCAAATATTTCTGTTTCTTTCTAAACGTGTCAGGCACGCGATAACCGCACGATTATTTTTCACGGATGGGGCGCCCACGTTGTTTCCTCTGCTATGGTGGGAGGAAGTAAACAGCACACCTACCCCCCCCCCAAGCCTATTATTCAAGTAAACTATACAGCCCCCACCACTACGACACACAGTAGTACGCCACTGCATCACACTGGCTGGTGCTGGTGTTGCTGTTACGCCCTATTTAACGAACGTGTATGAATATTCATGGACATCGCTAGTTAACTCCCATTCAGTGCAACTTTTAAACAGTTTTATAAACTTGGTTCCATAATAGATTTTTTCCCCTTAAAATTTCAATGGAAATGAGCGAATCGCAGACGTGGAATTAGTTCTCATTGAAGCCGGCGGCAGCAGAATGGCGCAATTGTCGTTTAAATTTTTTTCACAGCGACTTTTTTAAGCTAATTGCGTTGGTTCAGTGGTTGTGAAAATGTTTTCACCAAAACCACTACAACAAAAGTGTTGATGTGTAACGCTTAATATTCAATTTAAATTTGTTTAAATTAATATACAACACTTTAAGACTGAATAACATACATATTATGTACAAAATATGTTTAATAATTATTTTCGTTACTAAACCTAATTTGAAAATTACTATAATTCAAACAAAATTAGTTTTATTTTAATAACCAAGTAGAACATATGAAAGTACTGCTATTTTACATTTTATTATGGTGGTATCTATAAACTTCCTACTATCGAACACAATATCTTAAACATTGCAACATTTTTAGTGCCGCTGATGTTTCAGAACGCTGGCAATATTTTTCCGAGAAATTTTATTTGTAAGATTAAAAACTTTGTATAACAAGTGTACTGGTACGACGTTTTCTTAATTCGTAACTTAGTTTGTCTTCCTAATCAGTTTATTTAAAAAAAATCTGTATCTCAGGCGGTAGAAAAAGTTACACGACGAGGAAGGAAGTATCAGCGCATTACAGATCTCACAACCAACACAAGCACTAACATCAGACCACCAACAGTAGCAGGGTTCAATCAGAAGGAGAAACAGAATCCATTATGTATTTTCAATATAGCCAGTTCTTAACCTGCTTTGTTTTATTATTATTATCCAGTGGTGCACTATACAAATGAAAACATTTTTACACGAAAACCTGTAGCAATATATATTTAATCTATAGCTTGAGTGTGAATTACTTTTACAGCGATACAGTGATGCTGATAGTAGGTACATTTGGTATTATTTTTCTAATATTTTCTCCTCATAACGTACAGGGTTGCTACGTGTTACAAACTAGAGGTGAATGTGGACAAGACCGTGTGATATGGTTTCGCAGCTCTTGCACGCAACACTGAGCCCTAATCGCTCGCAATAAAACAATTTAAGAAGCGGCAAAACAATTTCCTGGCGCTTGTTGTGCTACACGGAGGACATCATGCGTTAATCCCACATGGAGCATCGTATTTAACACACAGAAGTCACCAGATAAAAAAACAGAAATCAAAGTGATATTTCTTATAGACGTACATTACTTAAGCTAAACGAAAAGAAAAATGATCAAATTGTACAGATCTTGATATTGTGTATTCTCATATTGTAGTTGATAAAATATAAATATTTTCAAGGAAAATGTGCCCGCAGCAAGGTTAGAATAAGACGAAGCATTGAGATACATCGGAGTGTATGATTGGGGAATATATCAGTACAGATATACGATTGTTATATAACAATCATGGAAGTGATCGATGTGTGATGTGCATCGCTACACACATATAGTGTTAGTAGCTAACGGCACTGTGTAGCTACCATATACATAGAGCCTACATATACCAGGTTCTAGGCACTGTGTGTTGTTGAAGGGCTGGTTGCACGCCGCGGGTGCTTGAATGGCCTGTGATTGTTGGTGAAACACGCGGGCAGCCAGGGGTGTGTAATGTGCCCTCGCGCGACCGACGCTTTCTATCACAGCATTTCACGCCCAATTACATCACGACGCCCCTGTCGCAATACAGCCAGTGTACACTGGCATCACACTACACTCAATCACCAGCCACTATTAACGGTAATAACAACATGAGAACACAGGTACACACTGTCATTTCCATAACACGAATACAATCGTCACATTCATTCTCCCATAAATACTACATGCAAATACATATAATGTAAGAATAATCTTTACTCTCTTTGTCAAACTTACATACATAGAGCAGCATGAAAGAAATAGCTTAAAATGATCTTATAATTCACTTAGTAACTATTGTTACTCTGTTATGAGAATACAGTATAGAGAAGTATTCAATGTCCTTTTTCTAAATAAAGTAACAAATATGATTTCGAATGGATGCAATCACGTATGAAAGGAGAGAAATTTTACCGTCCACTTCTGAGCTAAAACGACTGACAGAGTGGGAAGATATGTGAAAGAGAGATGGAACATATCGGATACTCCCGTACTGGCTGATGCCAACATACTTTGACCGCTGTTCGGATAATGTATATTGCAAATGAGAGCATGCTCGGTTCATATTTTCTGCCACTTTGCACTAATTTTGATAGCGTTGTGGCACATTTTTCTATTTTTCCTCGTCGTGATTGTAATTTCTTTTGGTTGAGCGCTTTTGTCGCGCAACCAAAATCACGTTACAGTACCGCTTCCGTCCGGAATTAGAGCGCGCGAAAAAACGTATAGCGCACGCGCACATACATACAGACAAGTATATGTATTATACATAAACGACAACAACGCGATCATCATCACCAGCACATCTCAACGGACACAAATCGAGTTTTCGGTGATTTAAATTAAGGTGACGCCATGCTACCAGCAAATAAATACACCAGCCTCGACAAGCAACAAAACCAGCCAGCCAAAGCTGCGGTATTTACTAGTGATTTTTAAATAGGTTTTGTCGAAAATTGCATGAATTTTACATCAAGTCACACAAATATATTACATATTAGTCAAGCACATTCAGCTATATTATATCTCAAAATAATTACTGCTTCAAGTTGCAAATGATTTCGAAAGAGTTAGCCGAATATTTGGATTAACAACTCTTATGCATATGCATATTATTGCTGAAGAGAAGTTAAATGTAAATGCTACAATTCTACATGTTCAATCACAATATCAATATTTAGATGACTGACAACATGTCAATCTGTATACACATATGTTTCAAGAAACGTATACCTGAACCGTAGACATACAAATAAGACGAGTTCTCCGCCGTCTGTAGGTACTGCGGAAACAGAAATATGAACACGAAGACATGTCGCAAAACTGGAATTCATTCCACCTACCTCACCGACATTTCCTTTCCATGTTTTCATATTTATATATGCATATGAAGAAAAAACGGACATTATGTAATCACTTTGCAATATAGAAAATATAAAATACAACAAATATCTGCCCCATGCTGTTTAAATTGAAAACGCTTACAAACAGAAGACATAATATTATAAAGGGGGTAGGACTCTTGCATATACATAGAGAGACATATGTGAAATGGCACAAATACATCTATACAAAACACATGTACCCGGATAGTACAAATACACATATACAAAATAGGGTAAAAATGGCCGAGACAAGTCTCTGAAAAGAGTGTATTTAATTCCGATGCACGCGACTCAATTTATTATAGATTTAAATTTTCCGCTCGTCCGCATTCGAATGGTACCCGAATCGGTGCAAATATAAAAGACACGACGCAACCGGCCCTTTGAGGGATCGGGTTCGGTTCCCGGCACGCGAATTCGTTTAAATCGAAATACAAGTGATGCGATGCGATATAGTCCTCTAGTCCTCCCCTTCTACCTCTCTATAAACCGCCCAACTGTCACTCAAGTGGTATACAGCACTTACAGTAAACGCAACGTTCACATTGGAAAAATTAAGTATCTCTATCTATCGGCAGTAAAGCAAACCAAAGCGTCTTTGTACCGTTGTGAATGGAACCAGTGAATTCATAACGAGGAATTGTATTACAGTATTCTGTATCCTGACGTTGTCATTTCACAGAGAATTCCTGTTACTTAACACCGTGTTTATGAAAGATTCAAAATTAAATACAAACTTGCAACAGACTAGTTCTAACTTGCTGTAAATAAAATAACATTAATCATCTGAACTATGATGATCTAAAGAAATACCGACTACGGTCGTCACCTGTTTGCTGACGATGTACTTCCGCAAATTACAAAGTAATCTTTCTCAACCAACAATCAAGTTAACAGCCATCGATGTCATCAATGCGTGGTAACAATCAACAACCACGACTCGACATGTGAAGTGCCGTGTGTGACGCTTTTGTAAATGGAAAGATAGCAACGGGTGTATTGTTGTAATCAAGTTACAGTGTGTGACCGACGATCGAGACCGGGACACCAATACCGAAAACAAACATATCACCATTTACTCCCGTTTGTTATTTTATCGGACTTCTGAAAACATGACCAGTAACCAGTCTCTGGCACATCCATACACATTGACACATACAGAAATTTTGAAAGGACACCAATGTAATTTTAATTATAAAGCTAAAACGCAGCCAAATAAATTCAAGTAACACCTTCCACTTTCAAGATAGCAAAGTCTAATTTTCAATATTCTATTTAAATTTTTTCGACTTTTCTTTTTTCTACGCATGTAAAATTTTGAATATTTCTTTTTAGTTCTTCATTTATACTTTGGTTATTTCACGAAACTTCTCCTTGTTACACTTCTATGTACAATTATTTAACTCTTCACTTTTCCCTCGCCCCTCCCGCCTGCTTACCATTCCACACTGACTACCAATGATGATGATACAGTGAGGAATACACAATGTACGACAGTTAAATCCCAATTACGCAACAAATTTAAAAATTAATTCCGCTACAAACACTTCATCACGTGAAAAAGAGTATTTAATTCTGTCTCCTCGAGACAGCCTGCGTAATTTCATTAAACGTAGCGTAGCGAATATTCTTGCAAAATTTTTACATCTAAATAAAATTTTATTCGCATTTTTCAAAGAGCAAATTCTGTTCTGCATTTGCAGAGAAATTTTTCCACTTGTTCAGCGAAAAATACACATTATATTATGCACTTTTATATGTAACAATCTTTACATACCGTCATAGGAGAAACGCAGAATTCATATTGCGAAAAAAAAATGGAATAAAATGCATTCAATATTAAATAAGTAATAAATCTTGTTCTTACCTTAAACATATAAATGGTTCTTTAGACTTAACCTCATTTAAGCCAAAGTCGCTTTCTGTTTCTTAATACTTGGATCAACCTCTTCTTTCTTACTTTGAAACTTCGAATAACTAAACAAATACACAATATACAGTAAATAAATGAAAACAAATGAAGAAATATGAATATTTACATTTTATCGTATCTTGCTACCTCCTGTTTTGTAAGCGACGCACCTGTACCTTTCAAGGCATCATCCAAGTTACTACCGGTGATCACTACGCCATTATTATCGATTTCCTGTAAATAAATCACACAAACACCTTATAATACTACAGAAAAGAACACACACTTCATTTTTAGACATTTTTTCTACGATATTTCCACATTAACAACGTATTCGCTAGATATAAAATGATCCTGAATCTAATAATAATTCTAAGTTTAATAACTATTTCA
Source organism: Calosoma granatense (assembly GCA_022063505.1). Taxonomy (NCBI): domain Eukaryota; kingdom Metazoa; phylum Arthropoda; class Insecta; order Coleoptera; family Carabidae; genus Calosoma; species Calosoma granatense. Next base: position 1,517,626 of record JAGJTL010000073.1, on the reverse strand, counting down.
ATTTATGAAAAATATGTACAATTAGTAAAATAATTTCTTTGGAATTGTATTTTATAATTATTAGCAAGTGAATGCACTTTAAAATTCTCCGTGTTCAATTCTTATTCTAGATGAAATGATGTTATATGACTTTCAATTGCATTGCATTTCAATCTTACGGAAATGAAATCTTTCACAACGGTAATATGATCCTGTTCCGCTAACTTCATTTACCGGTAACATGTGAACGTATTGCACAAACGGTAACATTTCAATTTCACCGCGATTATTTTACACAAATTAAAACAGAGTTCCCGACAAAATTGCAATTAAATCAAATATTGTGGTTAATTATGAACTTGATGGGGTGCCCCGCTTTGATGAAGCTAAACGGGCACCGCACTAGTGGAAAGAGAGTGGGGGAATAATGAAAATAGATGTTGGGCAGAGGGTGTGTGGGGTGGTGTGATATTCTGTAATACAGACATAAGATGTGAGAAGGTGAGGAATGGTGGAGAGAAGAGATGACGTCTTATGCGCGGTGGCATCTATTACTTCAATAATTACCCGAGCCATTAGCCACCTCTCTCTATTAACGGAACGCAGTTTGGATATAGAGAATTGTGTACAAATGTTGAATGTTCATTAGGTATAATTTCTTAATTAAATCTGAAAATAGACATTTCTAATTTTAATTCTCTGGAATATAAATATTTAATAATATTTGCTCTCAGTACGACTTCAATAATTTCCATGCTAAACATTGCAATAATTTAATAAATCTACGTAAAAGTATGACAGTTTCAACCACAAGATATTACATAAAATTTTCTGTTCAGTCCAGTGACAGACAGACAATGTGAACACTAAACCAGCACACACGTGCATGTGTGCGTCTGTGTGGTATAATATCGAACGTAGCCAATACTTGTTTCCCTTTATAAAGCAATCAAGATTGTAGAGTGCGAGACGGGCGCCCATAATCTGGATGATATTGTTATCAACAGGGCGCATAGTTACGGGGCATAGGTAGACAACAATCTTGGAAACTTGCCGCATAAACGTGAACAACACGCCACCACCATCCGCATGTCATTTCACAGTTAATTACACCAGAGAGTCACACACACAGTTACCAATACTACCTCAACCACAAGCATCTCGATAACACTCGGAAACACATACATACATCCACACAGAGAAAGTCAGTCTGACTGTGTATATGTGTGTATGTTCCGAAAATCGTGAACACTACACAGCACTTTTTCAGTATATACGAATATGGCAGCTACAACAGATTACATCTAACGTAGGGAGCGAAACGGTTCTTGTAAAGACGTTAACAGAATAATAGCCTAGACAGATATGTGCATATACTTTGTATAAACCAATTACTATTTACAAGGTACAAAGAATCATAAATGATTGGACAATACAATAATAGAAAATGTGTTGACTGATTTTAAATAGAGTACAAATCACACTTATTAATAATGGGTATGATAAGATAATAATAAATATAACCAAATGTCTTTAGATATCTTGTACGTAGACATACCGCGATAAAATTCATTTATTGCTATTGCACAATTCAGTGATAATTTTTCGTCCTTGATACGAAGGATAATGTACAGTAGCACGTTCTATTATTTTTGCAATGAATATCCGAAACATTTACAGAGAAATATGTTAGATCTTACCTTTCCTAATCGTAAAGCATCTTCAACAGCATACAATTGCGCAGTGTAAAGTACAGCTTGTATATCAGCACCGGAGAATCCTTTAGTACCGTTGGCTAATTTCTTGAAGTCTACACCTTCGTCAAAGTGTAAACTCCTAGACAGCGCTTTGAAAATGTCCAGTCTATCAGCCTAAACAAGAAATAAACATTTTCTACTATTTGCAAATCGAAACAGCATGAAACTATGAATTTAAAATATATCATTACCGTATCAGGCACAGGGCAGAGTATTTGCTTGTCTAATCGTCCGGGTCGCAAGAGAGCTGGATCGAGAAGATCAGGCCGAGATGTAGCTGCCACAACAAACACACCAGTCAGACTTTCAACACCATCCAGTTGTGTTAACAGCTGATTCACAACACGATCAGTCACACCAGTACTGTCATGTCCACGTCTAAAAACGATACAATGTAAGTATAAATACAGTGAATAAGAAAAATATCATACCTCGGAGCTAAACTGTCGAATTCATCAAAAAATAATATACAGGGCCGGGCGCTCTGAGCTCTAGAAAATAAATAACATATATTGACATATTTCTGCCAGAATTAAATCGTTTTCAAAAAAGTTCTTGTATAAAAATACATACTTTTCAAATATGGCACGTACGGCTTGCTCGCTTGCTCCGATATATTTCGATAATAACTCCGGCCCTTTGACAGCTATGAGCCGCATATCACATTGTCGGGCCGCAGCACCAACCAGCAGTGTCTTACCTACACCTGGAGGTCCGTACAACAATATGCCAGACTCTAATCTTAATGGTGCATCGTTGAATAAATCAGGATACTATAAACAAATGTGTCATTTACAAGGGATCAATAAGAACTATAAAATGTAGATTTTACTAACTAACCTGTGCTGGCCAGTTCATAGATTCAACAAGCATCTTCTTCACAGGTTCAAGGCCACCTACATCACCGAAATCTTTCTCACCAGGTGCATGAAGTTGTACATGTCTTAATGCAAGGGCAACACTGTTTGTAAGTGCAACATCAATATCAGATGCAGTAACAACTACAGACTGAGCATCACTGTTTTCAGGAACTATAAAATAACAACTTTAACAAATATTATACAGATTGTAATATGCACGCTGGTACCAGTTCGTTTGAGTGATTCAAATATTGATTTATTAACAAAATCCACTAGATCTTGTATAACGTATCCCTCTGTTCTCACAGATAAATCATCAAAATCAACATTCCTATGGATGGTAGCTTTACTGCTATATAAATTATTTAACATTTTATATCTCTGTTTCTAAAAAAAGAAGAAAGAGAAAAATAGATGTATAGTAAAATGTACAATATGGCAAACACTTTTCCTTACTTTATCTAATTCAGTTATGCTAAATACATTCCTAAACAAATGTTTGCCTCGCGAAGACAAAACATGTTCGTTAATTTTCATTGTTGATTCGCCTGTAGCTATCACAGATATTTTGTTCAACTTTTGATGAGTTTCTATCATTTCAGATAACATTTCACTAACCCTGCAACATACAACAGTCAACAATATTTGACATAATTTCTTGATTGCAAGAATGAACCTGTCGTAATAAAGAGACTCCGCTGTTTGTACTTCTTTCCCGGCTTCTGTACGACCACAGATAATATGTAAGTCATCCAGAACCAAGAGAGACGGCTGATAATATATCATATTCTGGAAATCTTGAGCGAATATCTTATGTAAACTTTCTACCGATTTGCCTTTATATTTCTTACAAGATATGACAACTACATTCATGTAGTGGGGTTTATTCAGTAATTTCTGAGCAATGACTTTAGCTAGAGTAGTTTTACCGCAACCAGATTTACCTGTAAAACACTAACATTGCAAATAGTATCTATATAATAAGAGAATATTCAAATCGGGCCGTGGAATAAAATATTATGTCACTGATAATAAATTATAGAGTGTTACTTACCAATAATCAAAACATTTTCATTACGATTTTCTAAACTCAATAAAGTCTCTGCTTGCTGTGTGATATTTTTAAAATCACAAACATTTAAACATATCTCGTCAATGTTAATTAAAGGCGTATTAACTTCAGTCTTCTGAAAATCAACGTTTTTATCCGTATTTTCATAGATTTTACAGTTCCTCAAAACATATGCATCGAATACGCAAAAATCCGCTAGCGGATTAAATTTCAAATTGCACACTACATTCTTCTCAATTTCAATGCAAATATTAGAATTCAAAACACACTTTGAGTATTTTACATTATTCGCTACAAAAGTTTTAAATCTCTGTACAGCGTTTTTAACTTTCTTGTCCGTTGTAATCAGTTCAATACTTCTGACATCCGATTGAAAATCAAAATTTGTTCCTAATGTAATTTTCGATCCAATCGCTAAGTCCATTGTGCCCATTGTTTTTTCCGGCACATACATCACTGGATATTTTTCACTTGAAATATTTTCACCAAAACACGATTTTGTATCATCCGAGAAGGCGTTGTAATAATCCTCAATCACACAAACACGCACAATCATGTCACTGCGTTGTTGAGTTTTATTCTCTTCTTTTGTATCTCGAAAATCTACGGGCGCATCTATTTTACACATTTTACACAGCATAACTTCTTTCTGGCTATTGCCGGACATGAATTTCGGTACATTCTGTTTAAATATGAACACATTAAACGGATGTGTTACTATAATATCGTTTTCGGTTAAATTTTGAGGCGATACTAGCGGACAAACACGAAATACTACGGGTTTCTTGATTTTTAAATACTTTTTTAGTTTCGATAATTCAATGCAGTCTTCTTGTTCGATTTCTTGTGGTTTTGAGAAAGATATTATTTCAGGAACGGAGTTTAATTCTTCTTTAATAGAGTTTGTTTTGACCGGTGGAGCTATATGAACTTCAGTTAAATTTGCTAAATACCCATAAGACATTGGTTCTGCATCATCTATAAATAACTAATGTTAGGAGTTTCTGCCATACCGTACTAAGTATTTTGCAATATATTTATGTACTGTATACTTGCCTACTCTAACTGTTACATGGAGCCATTTTGAAATCCAAATGGTAATCTTTTGATTTTTGTTGACAACACGAATTTGTTCCAATAAAGTAGACTGAACAGTGTCACTGGATAATTCCTACGATTAAATTAAGAATTTAGAATACAATGCGTAAATATAGATAAGTGTTACAAATTTATTATCAGAATTTAGAATACTTTAATCCATAATGTACCAGAATTTCATAATCATCTTCTTTTACAGGCGATATCATGAGTTTCCCCAATGTAGGCATACGTATAATATCGCTAATATATACTGTCTGATGTTCCAGAATGCCTAATGTTTTAGCGTACAAGGCCGGTATCCCCACATAATTGTTATCACTTATTTCTGAACTGGTTACACAAGAGCAATACAGCTCTTTCGAGTCATAGTTCACTTTAACGGCTTTCTAAAATCCAAAATACATTATACATTAATAGGATCACATCGATATTCTATTATAATTGTATTTTACATACCTGGAACGACAATTTTCGAAAATTAACCTCCGATAAAACTAGAAAACAATTTCTAGAGGTTATGAATTTAACAGTAAAATTATTTCCTAACATTGTTATGGCACTTTTTAAGCAATTGGCACTGAATTTGATTGAAAAATTATCAACTGACTACTTTTTCCATGAAATTTGATACTACAAACTTTAAACTTAGCAAAACGTCAAAACAAATGTCAAATATAGCTGAATGTAGTTCCAAGGAATGCCGTCCTTGCAGTCATGCATAACCAGTTGAAATGAGTTAACCCTGAAGTTATATTTAGTCAAATGTCTAAATATAATCTCTGGCTATGCATGTATAGATTCTATTCAGATAAATTTATTGCAGTTTATTTATATCAAATAGAAAGTTTAAGTGAATTATATGAAGAAATGTACTGCATTTTTAAAAAATATATATTTGAGCTATAGCTTATTTCACGTCATACTTAAATATTCGCAAAGGGCACCCTTGTTTTCTTCCGGGAAGCTTCGACCAATCACAGAATAGGACCAACTGTAAACCCATCTGTTTTGAATAAACAGCTCCAGTCCTGTCTAACGGACTTTTAAAAGAGTAGTAATCGTTTGTGTACTAACTTACAGTGCAAAATCAAAATCATTTATTGGAGATTGGTAATTATACTTTTCTTTTACCCTCAACATTCTACTGCTTTTAATAGTTTTACAAATGTTTTAATTCATAATTTTGACGTATTTTGTGTTTGCATAATGTAACGTACATTTGGTCCAACGGTTTTTTCATGTGGCGTGAACGCGTTCGTTGCATCAAGTTCGTTATAAACATCAGCATTGTGTTTAATTAATGGTTTCAATTACTTCGTGGTGTGTTTGAATTTTACTATTGCATGGAGTTCGTTGAATAAATTGTAATTTCGCATTTTTATACGATTATCAAAATGGGCGGTAAAATTTTACCTCGGTTTTGGAGGGATTGTTAGTTTTTAAGTGAAGTGAACGTTATAGTATGGTTACTCCAATATATTAAATTCATTTTTTAATACATTTTAAATCTAATTGATCAATTTTTTGACATTTTAAGAAACTATAATGTTGTACTTGTCATTCATCACGTAGGTAAAAACAGTTTATATATAGAAAAATGTATTTGAAATACAACCTAAAATTCTTTGATAAATGTTATAAATATTTACAATTATATTAATTGAATACTTCTAATTTTTAATCTTGCAATTATTTTTTGTTAGTACATTTTTATCATAACGATTAAAATAATCTTAATGATGTATTTTCATACTTCTCAAGGCTAGTTCACAATGTTCATTCAAATTTGAACCGTTAACTGAATGTTGTAATAAAATTTTAAAAATGTTTAATTCGTTTTTGTGTAAATGACAAGTTCTCTACCTGGCTACCTGCTTCTGTACAGAGATTAGGGAAAAGCGAACAGTTATTTTATGTAAATGAAATTTTTACAAACTTGATTTTTTTCCTGATTATTCTGTTGCATTAGATGACAATAAGAGTTTATTGTACATTATATAATATTATTTCACAAGTATTTATTATTTTAGATAAAAATCAACCTTATGCTAGAACTAAGTCATTAGTTTCAATAAGCATAAAAAAAAACGAAAACAAAAAAATAGCAAAATGGTGCCTACAAAGGTAACGAGGTCCCAAGTCCCTATCACATCACGACGAGGCATCACCACACGAAGCCAAAACTCTCAAAATATTGTTCCAAACATACTGGCAGATCGAACGAAACGAAAAGCAGAGTCACCGGCTAAAGGGATGGCGGTGAAACGTTCAGCATTCGGTAACTTAACAAATGCCCTCAACAAAACCACTCTGAGCCAACTCGACAAGGCGAAAAAAGTCACAGTTACCAAGAAAGTTACGGTACAGGCCAAGGTATTACCAACGATTAAGACCGTGGTTAGACCGAAGAGTAATGAAAATGTTGCACCACCACCAGAACCGGTGAGGAAGCCGGTGACTCGAGCTTCACTTCGTGGTAACCTAGCCCCACCAACACAGACCGCACAGAAACCAAAGGAAATACTCAAAGCTGACAATAAAGTCAAGACAAGACTTAGCAATGAATTCGATAAGACTGATGAATCTCTATACACATCGGCACTAGAAAACCTGTTAGTATATTTTATATAACAGTTACATTTTAATATTAGTTCAAATCGCGATTAGTTCAAATTATTTCTTTCAAATCATTTTCTTGCATAGTTTCATATCCATTAGTTATTGTATAGAATAATTTTCACACATGATTTCTGTATATCCGCATGTTTTCTTATACTGGTGTTCTAAAGTATTAGGCGACTAGACAGCCTTTCATCCCTTGACCATTCATAACTTCCTGTTAAACCTGTTCTCCTGAGACAAATCCCCAACATGTCTTTCAAACAGGTTCTTTTCATTCCTTCCGGGTACACAGTGCTTGAAAGATCGGGCCAATTATATTCAAAACATAAACCGTGCATTGATTTTCTTTTTGTGTAATTTCTTGTTTCATTCTCTACAAAGTTAAGTATACGTGTAAACTTGTCTACAGTTGTGATTCAACCAAGAGTGTTCGAACAAAGGCACACATTAAATCCCCCGAGTTCAAGTCCCCCATTGCGGATACAGTTAAGAAAGCATCTCCTGAAAAAGTAGTAAAAGCATTACAGTTAAATATAGGAGTTCATACAGTGCCAAGGGGGATCGCCGACTTTGACAAGGAGAACTGGAATGATGTGTACCAAGTGTCACATTATGCTATGGATATATTTAACTACATGAAGAATCGTGAGGTAAATAATTCATTTGTTCATTTGAAACACACAACCATATCCCGTGTCTGTTAATTGCCTTTCTCTGCTATTGTAATTACATGACAGTAGCAATATTGATGTGACTGTTATGTGATTTTGAAATTCGTTTGCAGGCTCAGTTTGAAATCAAACCATATATGGAACGTCAAGTATGTCTGACATCCTGGATGCGATCGTTGCTCGTTGACTGGATGGTTGAAGTGCAGGAAAGTTTCGAACTAAACCATGAAACATTGTACTTGGGTGTGAAGCTAGTGGATTACTATCTGAGCAAAGTGATTGTTGGCAAGGAAACACTGCAACTGGTCGGTGCTGCAGCTATGTTCATAGCTAGTAAATACGATGAACGGATACCGCCACTGATCGATGATTTCTTGTACATCTGTGACGGAGCATATTCGCGCCGTGAACTCATCCGGATGGAAATGAACGTGCTGAAGATCTGTGACTTTAACCTGGGAATTCCGCTGAGCTATAGGTTCCTGAGACGGTATGCAAGGGTAAGTATATACACTGTAAATATTAACTTATACATTGTTTGTTCAGCATAATGGAATACGGGTTGTATGTGTTACAGTGTGCTAAAGTCTCTATGCCTGTACTGACGTTGGCCAGATATATCCTGGAATATTCACTCATGGACTATGCTATAGTCTCGCTCAGTGATTCTAAATTAGCATCGGCCGCTCTCTACTTAGCACTACGTATGAAGAAATTGTCCGGCTGGACACCAACGTTAGAATATTACACAGGTACTGTATAATTATTCATCGATAACAACAGATAGATTATTGTGGAAATATGTTTGTTTACATATGATCTAGGTTACAAACTGGCACAGTTCATAGGCATTGCGATCACACTGAACAACGGACTACACAAGAAACCAAAGGAACAACTGAGCACAGTACGGAACAAGTATTCACACAAGATCTTCTTTGAAGTGGCAAAAACAGAACTAATAGCGAATGACCGACTACTGGACGAATGATATTGGTCTAGTAAATATAATAATGTAGTTAGTTCCAGTCTCTGAATGCAGTGCGCTTATATTGTTATTGACCAGCTGTAAATTCTCTTACAGCGTTTAATTATTTTATTTTATGATCGTATCTATTTTATTAATCATATACATAAACATCATACTCTTTGTTTTTTAGTATTTACATATTTCACACATACATACATACATACACACATATATTCTGTACATATTATTTCATTTTAATATATCTTTTAAATTAATTTTAATATTGACCGACTTCAAAAACCGATTTAAAGTGTTCTTTAGTTTTTAATTGCACTTGAACTTCGAATAACGCCGTGGGTTTCTTCATATTAACAGTATGTGAAACATTTACTTTTCATTGTAACACATTTCATGCACTCAATCATTCTCACTGGCTAGAAGCTATTCTGGGTGAGTTCTGATTGGTTGGACGTTGTACAGAGTGATCCAGAATGATTGTAGCGTGCCGCTCTATAGCAATAGTGAATTTGCCGCTTCATTATAGTAATGGTTTGAAACAGATACAATACATAGGCGAGCCATAACATTGTAACTTAAAATGTTCATAAAAATATTGTTTAGAAATCCAAGAAAATATTACTTACGTTATTATGAAACGCAGATAAAGATATTTGTATTAAAAAAGGACTGATATGTACCAAGAAAATATAGAAAAAAAGTAAAACGAAACAGAAAACAAACAACGACAAAAACCAAGAAGACACCACTGAATGCTCGGCCGGTAACATTGGTAAAAAACTACAAAATTGATCTTATTTTTATTCCGTGGAAGTTAGTTTTGACTACAATGCGAATATTGCTTGGTCACGTGAGCTACAATCATTCTGGATCACTATGTTTTCAGTTCGTTTTCATTGGTTACAAGCTACATATAAAGTCAGTATGATTGGCTGTTGTTAAGAAGCAACATGTAAATCTGCGGCGGGTGTTATTTGAAGTTATTCGCGTGCGCTATTGTTAGGCTGGTGATGAACCTGTAAATGTAAACGGGTTTTTGCATTAAAAATATATTTCATAGTTAGGTGATTAGTTAGATATTTATTTTTATTCATAAAAATATTCAATAATTCTTGCATCATTGTCTATCTATACAATATAATCAGTTAATATATGTATAATATCTAGATTCGTTGGATGTGTGCACTATTATCTATAGAAGAAATATATATTTTTATATGTGAAAATATAGAGAAGTGAACATGACTAGAATTATTGTGTATCGATGATGATAGAGCTGTTGACGATTGATTTGACGTGCATAGTAGAATGAATTAGTGTTAAGGTGTTTCTTTGGACGCAGGAGTTATCACAGATCATAACAGATGTCTGCACTTGTTGTTATCATATCACTGTATATATATATTTTATAATAATCATAATCATAATGACATGTAATGTGAATACTTGTAATAACACTTGTACATTCGAATGTGAATCTGAATAATCACGATTGATGAAGTATATCGATTACTATTGAAACTAATAAATTATATAAAACACACACACACACAGGCTATATATGTATGTACTAAAAGATGAGACATTGAATTACCTTACTGCAATATCATTACAATTCCTTTATAATATTCATCTCACTATATATTCCTGTATCTTCAAACTTATATGATATACCCAGTGCAATCAGATTTAACAATCATGATGCTTGTGTATTTCATTTATACTCCAATACAACCGAATTTTTTACTTAATATGTTTTATTAAAAAACATTTAATTTCAATTGTCAAAATATTTCTACATAGAAATATGTTTTAGAATGTTTATTATAAATATTTCTATAGTACCTTTCCTTAATTTTCTACGAATGTCAATATATTTTCATTCTACATGCAATATTTTCAATTAGAATCCAATAGGTTTATTAATATTTAAATATCAATATCTTATAAAAATAATACTGTAATTCATAACACAAATTATAATATTGCAGAAGGAAATCCAATTAAGAGCCAGTGTCGCCTATATATAAAGTCAGTACTGTAAGCAGACAGATATAAAAATATAATTTTACATTAAATAACTAAACATGAAACAGTTCATTAAACTGATTTCAGCACTCTTAGCTGATTTTAAAAGCATTCTCAATTTTCATGATAATCAGCTTTCTTGTTTATATGATAAGATCCCTTTAACTTAAATACAAGTACTGAAATCGGCCTGTTATAAATAAATATTAGTACTGCTTTAGTATAAAAAATATTTCATTTATAGTCCTATTATAGACTTCTCAGGTATCCATACTAAATTGTCATTTGGAACAAAATAATTACCTTGTTAAATAACTGATGCAAATAATTATTTTGCTGGCAATCATGTATTGTAATTATTTATCGTTATTATTTGTATACTTTAATCTCATTAGTATTTTCTTATTTCTAAAGAAGTCACATATACCATTTTGTGAATAATTTATATAATAACTTAATACTCGCTGTCCATAACGTTACTTTGTATAACTTATTTTAGATACTGTTAAATAATTTTATAGACAGGAATGATTACAAAATGTATTCAAATAATAACGACAGCAAACATAAAAAGAAATTACTGAAGAGGATTGTATCACAATTTTGTATAAAATAGATTAAATATATTAGATGTAGATAAGTAGAATGAAATATCAAGAATTAGCCTAACTGAATACTTTGTATTCAGTTTTATCATTTTAAATCCTCTTCTGTCAATCTCTATGTGCAAGTTAGTAATAGTTACTGATTGGCATTCTGTCGAGCTGAAATTCGGTTACATCTAGAGCAAGGTTTATCTGTGTTCTGCTTACAGTTAGTATGAAAGCAACTACCACATTTATCACATCGAGTGACTTTATCAAGTTGCCATGGAAATATCGTATCAATACATTTGCACAGTTCACATAAGAATCCTCTAGCAGTACACAACTGGAAATATGAACAAATAATCATAAAAACAATTGGCCTTTCGCAAAATAAATGAAACAGATGTTCTTACCTGACAATCAGACACATGTTTTATACAGATGTCAACCAAACTACGGATTCGAGAAAGGTAATCGCCGTTTTTTATTTGTACAAGATCGTTGAGTGAGTATACTTCAGGATCTGTTAATATATAAGGACATTCTTTTTCCATAGATTCTTGATGTCTGCAATACATAATTACATAATAATTGTCAGATAATTCTAATTAGAAAATAGATTGATTTGTTATTTTCACAACTGTATTATTGAGTTAAATAATATACAATAAACATTTGCTTGAACTAAATATAATTTATAACAGTTTTACTTACGTTTCGGCGAATCTACAAGTGAGAATAAAATCTTTCAAATAAAATAACTGCAATCGTAGTTTCTTGCACTTTTCTAGATTTCTCGATTTTCTCAACAGTATAGGATTTAGTTCGATCACTCTAAATAACGGATCATTATACATTTGTTCCAATAGTCTGTACGAAAAACTAGACACAGAATATCTGAAAGTAAACATTAACAATTATATAATGCACTCGGATGTTATTTTCTAACGAGAATGAACCTGTTAAAGTCCCATTTCTGTAATACACGTCCGGGTATTAGTGCTAGTTGATTCGTGTGACAGCCCGTACAGAAATATCTGCCTAAATAATCACAGTAACGAAATCTAGATGCATATTGTGGTGCTACCTTCATACCACAGCCTGCGCATCTGTAGTTTTGTTTGGCAATTAATATTTTACGTCTAAAATGTAAAAAATAGGGTTATAATTTCTTTCTTTAAAAAACTGTCATAGCTATATGCAAGATATAAAGGATGCAACTTAACATAATATGTATACTTTCCTGTACTGTTCAACTGAACACAATGATAATTATTCAAATAATCAAATATAAGTGGATTTACATACACAGGTGGTGGATGTATAGTGAAGATGATCTGGGGTCGTGGAGGTGCCCATTCAGATGTACCCCGTAGTGGAGTGTATTCGTCAGGACTAACAGGCCAACTCTTTGGAAGTGGTAACAGTTCTTGAGGCGCATCTTGCTCAGAAACTAACCATTCTAGTTCAGATGCACTGCACACAAATATTCACCCGTAAGTAATGCACATTATTAAGTATTATAATAATACATTAATTTCACGACGGCTTACCGTGGTAATTGCTTCTCATTAAATCGACTAATCAACGATAATGCAACGCCTTCTGCCGATAAAATATCAGACTGCCCATCTGGGGCCCCGCGCGGTCTCTTTAGCAAATCTGCTTCTGAATATAATGACGCCATGGACATAGACAATCCTTTCTGTTCTGTTAAATTGGAAGCCTCGTCAATTTCCATATCGTCCACATCATCAGTACTCAAACTGTCTGATGTACTGTCCGGTGAAGTTGACAGCGGACTTGCACTAGCTTCTGTTGTAGTCGCTGAAAGAATTTTAAACATTTCTGTTCCAAAACAAATATTAAAATATATAATTATCTACGTCTTTAACAGTGAGTTACCTGATTTATTTAAAAAAGAAATTTGTACTTACTATCAGTACGACCGTCACTCAACAAAGATGTACTCCACAATTTGCGCTGCTTTTCAATTTGTTTCTGTCTCCTACGCATTCGTATTCGTTGTTTCAAATTATTTATCTCTTCATCACTTTCTTCAACCTGTTCTTCGTCAAGTTTCAACCCGCGTTTCCATTTAATTTGTTCTATCACAGCAATCATTGCTTCTGAAATACTAAAATGTGCATTCTCCCTGTCCAACTCGGCATTGGTCCTTGAAAACTGTGCGGAAGACAAGAAACTAGTCAGTGTTTGTCCTTTGATAGGCCTTGGAAAATAGCCTGTGGACATGGGTAACACGCTACTGCCGCCATCTTCAATAAAACTCTTCTTTGGTCGCTTAGTATAGTCTTTTTCTCCAGGTAAAACAGAAAATCTATAATCTGGAGCAGATCTAACCAGATTTATCGCCAAATTTAAACCTCCAGATCTATTATAAGTGCAGGGCAAGGATTTGGTCGACATATTTTCTTCTTCTTGGCTTTTTATATTTAAATTATGGACGCTGCCGCCACTTTGCGATTGTGGTATTTTCGTAAGTTTAATTCTTTTTTCGCTACTCGTATCTTTAGTAATAATTCGAGATCGTATCATATGTTTTCGACTATTGATAGAGCGAAATTTCTTCTCTTGTGTCAAGTAATCAATTTTCAACATGCTAGGCGACAATTTATCACCGAATTCTGATCGCATCGGACTAGAAGGTGTAGTAGAACTTTGTTTTATCATAGTAGAACTTCGTTGTCGAATCTTCGTACTTTCCAGTTGTAAATTTGGCATACTCCGCCATGGCTTTAACTTTCCGTAAACAGTTCTAACTGCAGTTTTTTTCTCAGTTATTTTCTTGCAAACTTCTTTGGTCGAATCAACTTCAAATGTTTCAACGTTTTGCTTGAAACTCAGCTTTTTAATCGGTGCGTTACGAAATTGCGACGAATCAGGAAACGACGAGCACCGTCTGTGTACTTTATGGAAATCTTTGGCTCCGAATTTGTTCAAAAATAAACAAGGGTCAATGTCGGACATTAAACTAGGTTCGCTACGTTCCACAGCTCGCAAGCAGATCAATGTGGCTTCAGTGTACTTTTCTTGGCACATAAATGCATTTTTTCCGTAGCATGTTAATAGATGCTCTTTGTCAGATAGCAGCCAAGACAGCTTTTGTGAGAGAGAATGACTTTCAAGACTTCTATACAGCCACAGGGAGACTTTGTCTGTTTTTAAATGTGTAGGCAAGTGTGGGTGGTATTCGCTGTCTACAGAGAGGGTTGATGTGGTTATGTCCGGTTGTAACCAGTTAAGGCCTTGTATGAAAGACCAACAGTCTATGCTTCCCTGTAAAGTTAATAATTAATAAAAATACAATATCACCGGGTTTAGTCAAATGTATTATATTTCTCAAATTTAGTATTTTCCAAGCAATCTAATAACTAGACGCCAATTTACTTTGATTACAATTTAGATACAATTAAATTTTGAATCAAATAATACACTGAAAATATGAAATTACATTAAACTTGCGTAATAGTGTCTATAGTCATAGAAAACACATAACATAACATAATGTTTTAGCATGTACAACTATAATTCGTTTTAAAAAAGGTTTTCACTTTATGGAAATGAACGCAATTTTAATGGAATTAAATTATAGTTCTCCAACCAAATATTGTATGACAAAAAAGTATTAAAGTGCGTAAAATTATTATCATAAATGATTAAGAGAAAGTTACGAAATAATGACACTGACAACTAAAAATCTTAACCTACGACGTAATTCAATAAAACTTACATCCGAGTTAAATGTCTTGCATTGATGTTTAAAAATACTCTCCACTGCACTATGTAATCTGTTGAGCCCCCCATACACATTCCAAACATTTGCAACACGACTAATTAATAAACCTTCAACAATGCCCTTTAAATCACGGAGCAGTTGTTGATATTCGGCAGTGAGTAATACGTTCTCGGACATATTTAAATAACACAAATTTAACAAAAATCCAAATTCCAAGGAATGTTATTTACAAACATCGGAGATTATATTAAATACTGATAACGTTGTTTAATCGATTACTAAATTCGCCAGTTGCTTGTCATAAACACATGATTCAACAACATCACGTGACACGTGTCAAATTTAGTTCAGAGTTTTGCCTCAGGTGGAGCAGTTTTAAATGCCTGTAATTATTTATTTCTATTTAGTTCACGTTGGTTTACGTGGTGTGTACGTTATGTTTTCAACAAAAATTAAAACTTTTTGATAAGTTACTATCATAATTGCGATAAGAAAACATACCTGTATGGCATAATGTAATAACCAAGTAATAAATAATGATAAATTCTACTTTGTTATGTTGAAAATAATGAATTTTTTTTTAAATATTGCTTATTTATCTAATATACTAAAAATAAATATGAAATTATAAAATGATGCTTGAACCTTACGTAAATAAAACATGTTTGTTATAATTAATTACACAGTTGAATGTTCTAATACGAGTTTATTGTAAAAGAAACATGATTTTAACAATATTTACTACTTCATTTTCTTAGTTTTTTTCTTTAATGCTACGTCAGCATTCCAGTAATACAACATTTGCGTTACGATTACAAAATTGGCAAAAGTAGAGGCACAATATGTAAATATTAACATAGTATCACCGGTCTCTTGGATCGAAGTGAAAATTCTAGCCAACGAACCAAAGAACAGCATGAACACTGTAGCAGCTGACAATTGACCTGTGCTGCTATTCTTGTAGTTCGCATAGGCTTGTGTCAACTTGCCGGTTAATAATATTGGAATGTTCAGAGCTTGTAGAGACCAGAGAATATTGAGAGGTGTCATACCACTCATCAGTACAGTACAAAGTCCTAAATACGCAATCACGTACACTATTCCTTTGAATGCAGCACCAGCATAGTACAAGACTAGAAATCCTATAATCACTGTCTGAATTCCCAAGAATGCACCATCGCCCCAAGCACTGAACGGAAACTGACTAACAAAACTGTAAGCCACAGCAATTGTGATCGCACACAAGTCCAAAGTCACACTGACCACACTGATACCTTCGCCACTTTTGTTATTCAAAATTTTCAGGATCTGTGGCACTTTGACCATCAACGAACCTGCAATAATGCCCAGCCCGAGTCCTTTACTCAATGAAGATTTAAAACAAGGCACTAAAAATCAAAATATACGTTATTATTATCATATATGAATAAATAATTAGCATTACATGGCTAATATCATTGCACTTACCGTCAAAGAAGTTGAATTTTACGAAATATTCGTCAAAGCATTGCTCTGATAACAGAAGCAATACGGCTCGTTTAATAAACTCCATCCTGAGTATCGTCTTAATTCGAAATGCACGCTTCTTTTGATGTATGAAACTATTTATGGATAATTTCCTGTCTCACTGTCGAACAATTGACTGACGGCACGGCACAAGAATACCATGTGAAATAAATTTTTATGTTAACTTCTACTGATACACATAATTCAGTATTTACTGCTTACCTACTCAAAATACATGTCGTCTTATCTATTCTTGTGATAAACCTTGATAAATTATAATTTAGTATGTGTTTTTGCTAGAAAAATTTTAGAACCTTGAAATTAGAAACTCGGGTATTGTGCAATGCAAATTGTCAAACAGACATTTCATTACATGGGCGGAGATTTCCAGAAATGTCAGTGGGCGCACGTCGCAGGCACGTTTTATTTTGTGTTGTTTATTTTGCTAGTGAGTGTGTTTTATTTTATATGTGTGCATGCAAGTGTCAATAAGGTAAATACAATACTTAAATATATATTTGTGTGCGTTTGTAATTTGTAATAATGAATATTTTTTTCTCATAATTATATTACCACGTCCATGCCGCCTATGGTTGCATGTCTCATTTTAGACGTACCACACGGAGATTTGTCTACACAGTTAACGATTACACCTGAGTATTTTGACCCTTATTGAATTTGAATATACGGCCGCAGTACATTTATAGTTCAGTACCGTAAATGGCATAGATGTCAAGGCAAGAATCATATCTTGAGAACAAGTATTGTTACTGTCACTTTAATTGTTTTTATTTCTTTTCATATTATATTAGTAACGATTATTTTCGCGTTTGTGACTTTTAACCATAGTAAAATGAAGGTGTTCATAAAATTAAAGTATTCCTAACCAATGAAAAGTGAAAACACCAACCATCATTACCAAATTTATAATAACAACAAAAATGGCATCGTCTTCGAAAAGATCATGGAAATTACGTACGTATAACTGTATTTACAAGCTGGAAACAATAATTTACATAAGATATTTTATATTTCAGAGGAGTTTGTTGCTCACAATTCCAATGTGAACTGTCTAGCCCTGGGTCACAAGTCTGGTCGTGTTTTGGCTACTGGGGGCGACGACAAGAAGGTGAATTTATGGGCCGTAGGAAAACACAGTTGTATTATGAGCCTCAGTGGCCATTCGACACCTATAGAATGTGTTCGATTTAACCATAGTGAGGAATTAGTGTGTGCTGGATCACAAACAGGTGCGCTGAAAGTGTGGGATCTGGAAGCAGCCAAAATCGTTAAAACATTAACCGGTCACAAAGCTGGAATCAACTGTTTGGATTTTCATCCATACGGTGACTTTCTGGCCTCGGGTAGCAGTGATTACTCGATAAAACTGTGGGATGTACGTCGCAAAGGATGTATATTATCATTCAAAGGACATAGACTGAAAGTGAATAGTATTAAATTCAGTCCGGACGGACAGTGGATTGCATCTAGTGGTGAAGATTCGTTGGTTAAAGTGTGGGACTTGCGAGCGGGTAGACTGTTACATGAGTTCAGTAATCACACGAATTCAGTGACTTCTGTGGAGTTTCATCCGCATGAGTTTTTACTTGCCAGTGGCGGTTTGGATAGGACAGTGAATTTTTGGGATTTGGAAAATTTCCAGCTGGTGTCTTCGGAGAAAGATGTGGGTGCAGTGAAGTGTTTATGGTTTAACCCCGATGGGGAGTGTTTATTCACAGGTGTTACGGACAGTTTGAAAGTGCACGGCTGGGAACCTGCACGAATGTTTGACTCTATACCTATTGGCTGGGGCAAAGTGTACGATATTGCAACTGCTCATAATCAACTCGTAAGTATTCCATTCCAATTGGAATCTGTAACTTTATAGCCACTACAGAGTACTCTCACTTCAATTTCACAAATTAACAATTAAAGTATTCTTTATAACCAGTGCAGTCTATATAATAAATTAAATATCATATTCTTCTAAAAAGTAAAATCTGAAACATATTATATTGAAGATAACCACAAAAAATAAATTATTTCCCAATGTTAGGATGAATTTCTAACCTTACTTATCTAAGGCAAAGTGTATGTACTTTTAAATTTTGGTTTGACAAAACACGTGTATTGGCACGCTAAATATTTTTATAAAATTCTTTATAATTTGCATTCTTCATGGGCCACTGTACTCTAGAGGTCTTTGTTCGTTATATAACTACACATTCCATGCATACAATTCATTTAACATACTTCCATATTAGTATTCCTATAAAATTACGTGTAAGTAACATTACCAAATATGTTAGCTGAAATAATTACCACATGCTCATGTGGAATTGCCGCCCACACATACATAACTTTTCTATTAGATCAAACGTGTATATATCGCATTTTAATTAAAGACTAGTGACTACATAAATATATTCTAATCTAATAAAAATGCATGCAAATAAATGCTACGCCTTGTATCTCATGTATCAAATATAGAACAAATTTGTTTTTAGGCATTGTGGAATATCTTAGTAGCACGAATAACTACTTCTTGAAAAATTACTTATTTATAACTTTTTATTTAATATTTATAGGTTGGTGCTTCTTTCCACTTAACAAATGTCACTATATACATTGTGGATCTCAAAAAAGTTCAGCCATTCGGTGGTCCTCCGCTGGAAATTCCCACAAGTCCATTTTCACATGGCCAGAGTGTCAGGAAGAGTTTCTCCAAGGAGAAACATCTGGGATTACGACCTAAACCCACCTTAGATGTAAAAACTATAGAGGAATCCACATCCGGTACGGATCCAGAGGAGGATTCCACGGCAGATATCACAAATTTAAATGATTACACAGAAGTATTTCAACCTAATAGAGCATGTAAGTCAAACTAAAAACTGTGTTTTCCTTATTCCGTTTTAACTGTGTAAAGTTGTTTGTGTGATGAAAATCATACTCACATATAATATATTTTATAGTATCATTAAAATATGAATCATGTTTTATTTATGGAATGGCATAATATGTATATTTACTTTACATAACTTCGAAATTGTCGTTACTGTATATCCATTGCAAGTTCTTTGCATCTCAGCTCGTAGTTATTATGGAAACATGTGTTAAATCATAATTTGTAATTTTCTTTTTACAGTACAGAGAACACCCCCGCCCGCCGAACCCTTCCGAGAACCTGAGAGTGATGCAGGTAACATATTTGTATTCTGAAATATGTGAGTTTTCTATAAAATACATTTGTTACAGATCCAGCAGAACCACAGATCTTAAGTGCAGCCGAAGACGATTACCCGTCCATTACTCTCAGCCATTTATGCCTGAACCTGGCTCCTTCCGAAATCCGATACTCTCCACCTCAACTGCCACAAATCAGTCATTCTCCTCCTGAGTTGCTCAACTCACCTCCACGATCACTCAATTCCGAACCAGAGTCTCGGATCCCCTGTTCCACGCCCTACTCACGCTCTCATTCAAATTTAGATCAATTTTTCAAAAGTAAAAACAGCAAACAAGATTCATTAGTGATCCCACACGAAAACAATAAGGTTAAGACTCAACTTCCACAGAAATACGAACTGCAAAGACAATATAGTTGTAAAGACGTACCCGAAAAGTTACCGAGTAACATAAATAACAATAATAACGGCATAAAACATAGTGCTTCAGAAGCTAACTTGAATAGCTCGAAAGTAACACGGCCAATTTCGAGAAAAAACTCTTTCTCAAAGCCCAGCCGTAATTCGAGCATTCCTAATATATCACGAATCCCGAATCCTGTATCGAATAAGAATAGTGATGACCATAACTTCAAGAAACCAGAAGCAGTCAAGTCGAGTGGTAAATACGGTGATGAACAACACGGTTTCAGAAAGCCAGATGCACCGAAACCTTTAAAATTAAATAATGAATACGGGTATAAAAGATCTGAGCCGGTTGATATTTATGTGGCGACGAAACCAAGTTTTAGATCATCACCGGAATATGAGAAGGTTCCTATTGTACCGACACCGTCGGATAAGCCTATTGGATTGGACTTGGAAGAGTTTTTACCGGTAAGTGGTGCCATCTAATACGTATGTTACATATACATCGGTATCCCAGGTAACTAGGATAGTATGATGAAACATGTTTAACGTCCTTCTTGCCAGGTGCCATTTACATTATATAGAACAATGATGTGTTAATTTTAAACTTATTGTGAATCAGCTGCAGACTATGAAGCATTTTTAGTAATGTAATATTTTTATTTCTACACAGTCCAATTTGCGATCATCCGACTATAACAACAGAATGCGCGACGTATCAGAGGACGAAGCGTTGGACGTGGTATCGCGGGATCATACCTCCACAATGGCAGTGCTCACCGCCAGAGCACGCTCACTGCGGATGGCCTATCAGCAGTTCAGGAGTAACCCCGACTCTAAAACAGCCCTGGAGAAGATTGTAAATATGAAAGATATGTCCGTTACGCATGATATACTGAAAGTACTTATAAACAGACAGTAAGTATCATTTACAACTTATTCCGTAATTTATTAGTAGTTTCTTAGACATATAATATGGTAGAAGTCATTGATTCTTTCATATTTAGAACTACTTGGTAATTTGTGTGGTTCATGTATTGTTTCAGGTCATTTTGGAGTCTGGATATGTGTGTTCTTATCCTACCAAAGGTCCATGAGCTGATCCAGAGTAGATTCGAATTGTAAGTAATAATTGTATTATTTATATTATTAGTGAATAAATATATGTACATCAATTAAAATATACGTGATAAAATCAAAACAATATATCCCGTAAGTCATATAATTCATGGTAAATAATATCACGTTCGTTTAACAATAATTAAGTAGTGTGAATTTATTCATACTCATTATTTTTAACGGTGAAACAAACATTTTAAAGTGCACTGGTTCAGTTCAAATATTCCCTGAGCATAGGCAACCCAATCGACAGATGTGTAGATATGGTTGCATGCTTAAAATCACCAAGGCGCTATATTTTTCGTAAAATACAACGTTTCATGTGCTTGAAATTATAGATATTTACAGTTTTCAATATATATACACTATATGTTACATGTAAATAAAACAAGTGAATATTTATTATTACATTTCGTAATGAAAACATATGAATCCTTATTATATTTTACTGTAAAATTGTAAGAGAACTTTTATTTGTGAATGTCTTGTAATTTGTTAAACAATTTCATAATATTTTATTAACAAATAGTGTACATTTGTATGAATATAATGGACACTATTTTACCTACCAGCCTGTTGTATCGTAACACATGAGCGTTCCACTTAATATTAGCTAATTTGCTGATGCATGCATGCGTATTTTGTTGTACACCTATAGTACAAGGTAATTTAATAGTCGCACATTTTGTTCCGCCATATTTCACTGACTGATGGTGCACGTAACATATAAGTATATGTTACGCGTAGTTAATAACAGGGGCGCGCGCATCACTTTTAACGGTTTAATTGTCAGTCACGCTCGTTTAGTATCAGTTTAATTACAAGGCAACACAACACCCGGTATATACTTGTATGTAAGTATAACATGGAGATAATTGTTTTGTATTTTTCGTTGTTTTAAGGATATACTAAATGAATAAAAGGGTAATTTTAAACAAATTAAATTTATAACAGCAAAATTGCTCATTATTATTGATTTTTGTAATTATTTGCTGGTATATTTTTTACTTTCACCTGGTTACAAAATATTGAATAAAGCATAATAGAGTAGAAATAAATTGTGTGTATATACTATACCTCAAGAAAATGCCTTCAGGCATTTGCTATTACTAACAAGAACGTCGCCGACGGGCAACGTCGTTCAAAGATTGAAAAGCAATCGTCACGATGTACTCGAAACAACAGGGTGCTCGTTATTTCAACACACAGACACACACACACACACACACACACACATTTGTACATCACACATACTACCATTACACTTATGCATACAATAAAATTCAGACATCGGCATTCATTCAAACACTCACATATATTTTTTAGTATTTACATATACCCAAATATATACACATACACACTTACAGATCACAGCCAACTGTGTATCGAGAGGGAAACAAAATTGTACCCTACTTCCGTACATTTTCAAATATGCATTGCGCCCTAGTGTCAGTCAGAACGTATGCAAGGATAATTAGCGCGCCTCACAGCGGTCCCCTCGGGCACTCCACTTCTGCAAGTTCTCCTCTCTCTGTCTCTCTCTCTTTCTCTTGTTTAGTATTCAATAGTACCGAAGCGCGCCGCCGCTGTCGATTGCCGTCCGTTTCTTATTGTGGAACGTCGTACCTCATTTGTTATTCATGCGTCACTTTGTTACGCGCGTCATATTACTGACAAAACACTGTCAACTCTGTCATTGTTTACGTCAAATGTTCAACGTGATGATGGACTTGAGAGGTACCTATGCATGTATGCATATTTGTATCCATACCAGTGAAGAGAGCAAAGGGTTATAAATATGCATAATTTGCGAAACGGATAAAGGTGATGTTTACTGTCATCAACTGGATGGATGAGTTTAGTTCAATGTAAAGTATATATATATATATTTAACCAAATCCATAGTAAACATTATGTATGTGAATATGATTATTTATTTCGTTGCACTCTCATACATTTCTTGTAAGTAGATATAATTTAAAAATGTATTTATCAAGAATATACTTGTAATAATATTATGATATTTCAATTTTTGCATAAATAACCTTCCAATTATAGAATGTAAATATTTCTCATGAACGACGATCTATAATAAATAATAACTCACATAATTATTACGGACGCGTATCTGATAGAGACATAAAACTTTCCAAAGTTCGGGTCCGTAACGAAATTATGAATTCTAGCCATAAATTGATATATAACCCGTTGAGAATGGTCGAACCGGTAACGCGGTACCCGTTCACGGTCAGCTCATATTGTATTCATTGGCGTGTAATGGGAACTGAAGGGGCACGCGGCACACGCGGTCCCCGATCAGTGCACGGGTCCGCCCGGCCCATGCGATTCGACACGCCAATAACTGGCGTGGTCCTGCACGATCTCGTCTTGTGTGAGAACATTGTACACTCTGCATGTAACACTGTGTTGTTAGGACTCTGTTTAGTGTTATATCCATTTTGTGAACATGAAGAATCAGAATAATATAATGTTTAAATTATTGTAAACATATTTAATTTTTCTACAAATATATATGTATTACTATGTATGTCATTCATTTCAGACACATCAAAACTGGATGCTCAGCTGTGAAAATGACACTGCGCAACTTCTCCAGTCTGATCCGGTCCAACATGCTGTCACCTTGCTCCGGGTACTCAGTGGATATACCGCGTGAAGAACGCTTCCAGAAGTGTCGCAAGTGCTACGAGAGCCTGATGGACATCCGGGACACCGTTACCAACAAGCTGGGTGTACCGGGAGATGTAGGTATCACCCTGAAGGAGGTGCACACGGAGCTGTGTCAGTTGTGTATAGACAACCACTAGAGCCGGGGAAACGTTTGTGTAAATAGCTAGCACGTTTTGTTACGTACTCAATTTTTAGTAAAGATCCCCTGATGAATAGAAAGAGAAGAGAAAAACTCCTTTATAAAGCGATATTTTTGCTGATCATATTTGTACGTAATTGCGTAACAAGTTTTGCATTCATAACATACATAAACACATACACACTTAATGAATACTGTGATTATTATTATAATTTTTTATACTACATAAACAAACATTGTTCATTTTGCGCAGTTTTTCATTCTAATCAATTAATCGTCGCTCGGTGTAAAGTGAAACGAAATTCGTCATGTCACGGACTTTGTTTCAAATGTGGTACGGTAGATGTCGCGAGTGGTCAACGTGACGTCACAATTGTCCGAATCTAGTGTCGACATATGTAACAGATAATTTTTAGTGTGGTTTTTATTCTGAGTCTGATACAATTGTGACGAAATGTTCGATCATTTCTCGATGTTTAATTGAATATTTGTTGTTTTTGCGAGAGCTTAATTGTTTTTTTAACCTTGTTATGTTATTGTGGGACTCTTTGTTCCTAGCGCCAAGTGATACTAATTTTAATTAACACTCCCGCTAAGTCAACCCACGTTTGTTCGTCTTTGATGTGTCCTACGCGGTTTATTATGTTTTATTATATGTTATTGTTTCATTTCGGAATCGAATTTGTGATACCCGTGCTTGTCCGTTGGTTCAGTGAGTACTTTGCATGTCCACTGTAAATTCATTAAATGAATTTTACAAATTATAATATTTCTTGCAGATTATTAAATAATTAATACTGTTAAATTTCATAATATGAGCTTTCAGGTTGCAATAATTGTATTATAAAATATTATTAGAATTAAAAGTAAATCATGCATGTTGCTCATTCGGCGTGACTGTTTTGAAATTGTTTCGTGCAATGCGTCGCGTTTAGTGTCGTTCTGATAATTTTTGAAAATAGAACGACCGACGCGGATCTAGCTGAAGAACTAACGGACGTCGCACCCAACCAACTCTTGATGATGATTGCGTAGTGGAGTGTATGATGATGATGTTGTAAACAAATCACCCATGTTTTATTATTGTGTATTTGCAATGTGTGGCATGTTGAATTAGTGACCCTTTCTAATTAATTAATGATTAAACCGTTAATTTATTAATTTATTATTTTAATCAATTGACTTTTAGCGAATTTGCTTTTGATCCTAACGAATGAATAAAAGAACGAACAAATGGCACAAAATCTTTTATTTCTGTCAAACAAACAATTTTGAATGGTTAAGAAAAAAAAAACAAGATTTCTTTACAGTTTAAAACAGTTGTTTGTAGATTAGAAAATGTCGCCATTTTTATGAGGCACTGTCCATTTTAACAACGAAATGATATGAATGACAAAGCAGGCAAAAAGAATCAATTTTCTGCTTAGCTAACAGTATTTCTTCAACGGTACAGTGACATTTCAAACAGTCTGTGTATATCTTGCTTTGTTATTCAAATAATATTCAACAAATAGGGCAGGAAAATTATGTACCTATGAGAAACATAAATCCAATGTTGATTTTAATTTTAAGTTAACTCGCAGAGTGACATATGATATGATCCATGTCCGTCCATTTTGTAAAATAAGAGATTTCTGTCAACTGCCGTGAAGTTGCGTAACTAGTGAGCGATTAGTTCCACATTTCACCACCGTGGTGTAATCGCTGTAATCAATCGGACTTAGGTGCGCAACCCGACGACATAATAAAACAAACCAGCTTTTGTTTTAAAGACTCAAACTGTATTGATGCGCATGCGCTTGTTAGTTATATATGTAAACGCGCTAAAGTAACCCCCTCCCTCCCCCGCCCCGACTCTTCTTCATTGTACAGTATGTAACTATAATCAGACTGATCACGACAGCACAATATATATCTCAGATCATTTGTATATTGTATTATATTAATTTTCTCTTCAATGTATGATGTTTTTGAAAAGTATTACTTATTATGTCAGTAGCATTTTCAATATTCAATTAACAACCCAGAGTGTATGCGAATATATTGATGATTTCTTTTTGTAATGATGATTGTCTCCTGTAATTAATAAATTTATACGAATTTCTTGCCCTTAATTAATTCAGTGCCATTGAGTTTTTAATGAATATACCGTATTGCATTTGTGTTTGATATGTTTTTTTTTTACGTAAAGTTACTAAAGTTGGCCTTGGGTAAAAATGTAATACCACTCTTTGTAATAATGTAAAATAAATAATGTATAAATAAAGTCGTACAATATTTATTAATAAATAAATTTCATAGAAATTGACTTTGTTGTTATTTCTCGAATTCCATAATTACTGTATTGTGCATATATCAAATTTGTATACAGTTTGTATGCTAGAATAAATATAATAATTTATGTAAATTCCTATTTTTATATGTACACTTTTATTTGAATATTTTATTTGTTTCTTGTCAACATTGTATTGTTCTGTAACATATTTCATTTGTTTGACCGCCCATGCACGCCATCTTTTAGTGCGGTTTTGTAATAAAACAACATCTCACGTTGATTAACGTTCACCTTCGGGCAACTGTCAAATTTGACGGTTTCTCAGAAGTTACAGTGTGTGCGTGCGTGTGTGTGTGTAAGCAGTGATGTATTTTCTACGTTTCTACATATGTGTATATGTGGGCGGATTAGGTGTATCTGTATGATGTTGTCAGGTGTTTGGCCAGGTGCGATTCAGCATAGACTTGATGAAGATTGATACCTGCAGACCAGACCCAAGGAAAGATTAGACGGATTTAGACTTGTACAGCAGGTAATGTGAGTTTCCCATCACTTTGAATAGTTTTATTGCTTGCTTCTTTGATTGTTATTATGTTTGCGAATTTGTGTAGTAATCGTCTTGAGAATATTATAGGGGAGATTGGCTATTTTATGCCTGGGAATTTTTACATATATACTGCATGGAATACAGACTTTTGATTACGGAATATATGACAAATTCTGAAATAATGAATACAAGAATGTAAATATTTTATTCGATAATTTTATTTGATTTCTTTCATTAGCTATAATATACATAGTGGGATATATTTTTAAAATAAGTTGCGTAATTATTTATTTTTAATTGTACATAAATATTCTACAACTGGTATTTAATTGTCTAGTAATGTTATTAGTGATTCAGTAATTGAATATTATATAGCCTTGATGTTACACAGTGTATACATAATAAAGAATTTTGACAATGATACGTAATCTGAGAAAATCCATTTCATACATAGAATCTACGAATTCAAACTAGTTGTAAAGAAGTTTTGTGGGAATTACAATATTAGTTTTCTTAAATTTTTAGTTTTTCGTGCAGTAACAAGTATTGTTTCTACTTTTTTATAATAATTATCAATTTATTAGCAAAGTGGTGGAAATATTCATGGATCAAAGAAGTTACAGGTATAAAAAATATTTATTAATTTATTACTATAATATTTCTCATATAATAATATGATTTCTAAGAATCTTGTGTTTCAACTTTTACATTATTCTATTTAAACCATTTACAATAATTCTACCCGTCCATTTAACCCTATCCCAGTCACAATCTTTGGTCGTGTGTTGGTGAAATTCTATAAAATTACTATCGGCCGTTATTTAAATAAAAATCTAATATCTACACGGATAGGATTAAACGTGTAGGCAAGGGATATTTATCGCCAGTGTTAAAAAAGGGCCTGCAAAACAATGACACATCAATTTTACTCAAAATAAAAAATGATCGATTGGCAACGCTCACTTGATTATCAAAGGATTATCGTGTATTTTAATAGACGTCAGCGGGGTCTGCTGTATCGGGGTAAAACAGGAGTTTTGTCATGTTAAACCGTCTCTGGTCACTTAGTCACGGTACGGATCGAACTCTACCAGTAGCGGTGCACGTACTAGGGGGACACGGGGCATGTGAAACGATTACATTTCAAATATAAATATCACTAAACCAAAGTTACAATTAATAT
>JAGJTL010000073.1:1477735-1488589 GCA_022063505.1 Calosoma granatense | reverse complement strand
ATACAAATATGAATATGAAGCTAATACAGGATATTAAAGTATCCTAACCGAATTTTCTACATTTTAATTCTTTTTAATTTTTTACAATTTGTGTACATACCTATAAATTACAGTAAAAGGATTACTAGTACCATATGCAAAACGTCACACCGTTCGTGTATAATCTGAGAGTACATACATACAAATGCACTTTCTATTTCACGGGGTGTCGCTCACATAGTCCGAGGGGGCGCTGTCAGACAGTACATCTCAATTCTGAACCCTGTGCCTAGCTGCCTGTAATTGCTC
The DNA here is from genome assembly GCA_022063505.1 of Calosoma granatense. NCBI lineage: Eukaryota > Metazoa > Arthropoda > Insecta > Coleoptera > Carabidae > Calosoma > Calosoma granatense. The sequence continues at coordinate 1,488,301 of JAGJTL010000073.1, read as the reverse complement.
TAAGCTAAAGTGCAAACATTCCGTAGTTTACAGAACAAAGCTGCCTGCACTACATCCAGACTTATCCGTGCATTTATATAGCTGTGTATATATCCTATACATGTAGTAGTTTCTCTTCTATAGTTATATATGTATCAGTGATATATTATATCCTATATATTATACATATGTATAATAGTTTCTGTATATTTATATGTGTTAGTACGTATCGCAGATATTTAGAAAAAGATTCTAGTCTAACTCGCTATATGTTTGTGTGTGTATATGTGTGCATGTTACAAATGAAGAATTCTAGACTAGATCTCTCTATATGTATGTGTGTGTATGGGGTTGCTTATTGAAATGTTATCGCTTGTATTTATTCAAATACCCTTTGCCATTGTAAATGAAAGGGTTCCCGTTATATGAGCTGCGGACGGCCGTCGATCAGGAATTATTTAAATAGCGCGCACGTTTTTGTAATATGATGTGTATGCATAGGTTTTACTCTATATACGAGTGTCGAATTGAAGTAATACATCAATTGAATACGTGAGATATAAATATCATACAGTTGTCAGTTTTATTTACAATTTTACATGCTATTTTTTTTAATAAACTATTATTTTATAGATCAAATATTTTAGCACTAAAAAAAATAAATCCAAGAACAACTTTTTGTAGCAATAAATAGTATAATACATCTTTTATTATAACTTATAAAAGATAGATTTTGTTCTGATATTATTCCTGATATACGGATCGATACCTTGGAACTCTAGGCCCTAAGAACCTCAAGGTGTCAGAATACGATGTAATATAATCCCTTCCATACCTGTCAGCAGTATATATCCCGTTTCAATGCGTTTACAATAGTTTATATTTACTAACAAATATGTATACATATCATCTTCACTGTATACAGTGCAAACATTAGATTTTACACATATTTACGAAGGCAGGTATGAATCTGTATGATTTCCTCAACTTTCTCTTCACGATTTTGACGTGAAATTAAGTTGTTTAAGATGGTGTAGCACTCGTAACGTCTGTTGCAATTGAAAAATTGGTTCACCCGCTGAGTACAAAGATAGGGGACAGTTGAAATTTACGACTTTGGAGCAGAAAGAAATTTTGAATAACAGGGGGTACGAATTGTTACGGTGGTAATGGATGTTTTGAAGAATATTCAACCTTTGTTCGTCTGCTGACAATTAGGAACCTAAACTGGGCTAAAGTTGGGCAAGTGTCAAAGTGGAAAAATGTTTGACAGCTAAATTATCTTTAAATGAAGTTGGTAGATTTTTACTGATATCGCAGATTAAATAAGTATTTCTTAGATCGAAGACAATGACGTAGAGAACACCACAAGAAAAAATTTTAAAGTAACACCCGATATGAACACTGGACTTTAATTAATATATTAATTTTTGTTACGCATTCATTCTCTTATTTAACACAGTATAATGAAAATTTATAAATTGGGAAACTGAATTATCAGCAGCGTTTGAAAAGTACCTAAATTTCTCAATATCCATAGTTGAAAATTTGAAACAGATCCAGATTACCTCTTATAAAATATTCTTTGTGTTCTTTTAGAGTATACAGTTATAGTATTATACATGTATATACGTACGTGTGTTGTATGTCCCCCGCAGCAGAAATGGGCATTATGTTTACATAGAGAGGAGCTTAACTCGTGAAATCTGCCTATGTTATTAACGCGCGCTCCATTTCAGTTATGAATTTTAAAACTTGCACCTGCCCTTTGCATATACTGCACACATAGAGAGCAAAAATATAATCCTTTTCTATTGCATATTCACAAGCACAAGCTACGTTCATACAACTTTACATTCCATAATTGTGAATACAAAAATATTGAAATGTATTAATCTTTCTTCATACAACTCAATTTCATCACCAAAACATTCTCATATATACCTGTAATATAGTGTGTTTATATTTGTGTTTACATTTATCTTAACTTCGGATAGTTCCTTAAGCAGTTTAAAGTGTTTGCCGCTTCTTCAAAAGAGATGTTTCTTCTAAGATGTCAATAGCGCATATGTGTGACACACATTGTAGTTCTTGTGACGACAACTATCGTATGTCTTTCAATAGCATTGCTATGTGATTTTCCAGATTTAGTAGCAGGCAGTAAACTGTAGTTGAATGGCCAGTGTTCGTTTCACATCATTGTCTGTGTGCACGGCCAATCGCATTCGTTTCGCTTGTCCTTTTCAGCAGCAACTTCTTTCTGTTGCATTCATCCGGATTCTCTTTCAAATGGGGAAACAGGAATATATTATGCATCCGTACATACAAACATACTCAACCATCCGAGATATTTCCTAGTTATAGTTGTTAAAAGGATATATTTCATAGTAACAGCATTACCCTAAACAAATATTTTGGTATTTAGGTATCGCTAATAAATATTAATTAGAAATGAAATTTGTATATCTACATACGTATGTAATTTCATTTATTTTTGTTATATTTTTCATATTACATGGTTTAATCAAATGAGATAGCAAAAATTCAGTCTACAAAATAATAGTGTCCGTATATAATTGTACCAATTACAAGAATTAACATGATTTATTTATCAATATAACTAGATGCAACCTGTCTCCAAAATGAGCAACTGCATATACAATGCATTAATACAATGCACTCCGTTTAAAATATATTAATCACGTACGTATTGCGATTCAAAATTCAATATCAGAACAGACGGTTCACACATATACATGCATACAGTCAGAAACAAATGCCTCCCTACACATACATACATACATACATGCAGCCTTTCGTCGTAGCAAGTCAATTCATCGGCGAAGAATTCAATGTACTGACTGTGCATACGTTTATTGAAACAATAAATCAGTGTACATGATATGCAAAACGTGTCGTTGCCGGCTGCTGCAACATTCAGCACAGTTAATCCGGTTATCGGTACATAATTAACATGATACGCCTACCCTAGTCATAATATGAAACAAGTGCACGTTATCGTTTGTATTTTGCATATAGTACAGGCAGGTGCAGATCATTTCAGTGTGTTTCGTTTTAGTTTCAACCCTCACATGGAACAACAGATGCCCGCAGCATGATATGCTAACGAGTTATAACAAGCACTATATGTGTATATGTGTATATGGCTTAATGGATTCTTAAATCTGATTTTTTTAAACTCTCTCCTAACAAGTGTTCGCGCGCGTATATACTATGGATTTGAGATTAGGGTGGATTTCAGAAGATTAATTAACACTTTAAAAAGTGAAATATAGTTTTAGTTTAATGATTTGCATATATGGGAAATCCCTATTTCTTTTTAATATCAATTAACGTTATGTGTTATAATTTAATATCGTTCTACTGATTCTGAAAAACTGTTTCTATTTCTTACAACAGCTTAATTCTAACTTACCGTATAAACGTCGTTTCATCATTATTTCTCATGATTGATGGAAACATTTTTGTAGCACATTTAAGGCATCACATTCTTTATTTTCCCGCCAGAACCGTTGCTGACCACAAGCCGCTGTATTGAATTACCCAGTAGAAAAGAGAAAAAAAGAAAATTATGATCCAATATCAATTTCGAACCGCATTAATATCAAATTTAGCTAGTAACAACGGTAAAGCCATAGCAGTGTTCGGTTATCGAAAGGTGGATGGAATGATCGGTTGATATGCGCGTGTGTATTACGTTCTCTCATCACGATATCAATTACCTGCCCGGTACAGCAAGTAATATACCCTACAGCGCAGCCATGCGTGAAACTATCCAACTATTACAGCTTCACCAGTGGCCCAGTGTTGTGTCGTTATGTAGTCACTTTGAAAACAGATACATATCATACAGAGGTATAAACACACAATATTGATTGTACTTATTTCTAAATATGGTTGAAACCAATCTAAATCATTGTCTTTCCTTTATTTCATAAATATTTTATATTTCATTTTATACTGCGTGTAATTTTATATTATTATGGCTGAATTTCATTTCTATTTTGTTTCATGCTCTTTACTTTCCTATGCTAGATTTAAACTGTAAAAAGCAACTTTCGATGCGTCAAGGAAGCGACTAGTAACTTTTTTTCACTGTACTTTTTATCCCCTAGTTACATTTAATTACTTGTTCATGGCAGCCACCCATGTCGCTTCGGTTCATGTTCGAACTGTGTTCACAAAAAGCTGACATTGATAGTTTTTAATTTGAGTCGATATTTGCGCGACGCTACCAGCTTATCCGTTGGATTATCTGGTCTCGCTGCCAATTAACCTGGGATTATCCCAGGACTGGGCGCACGTGTTGGAACATGGGTGGCCACGCGAGCATACACACACACACACATGCTGTACCCGGGCGTCGCTTAGCAACCAAACTCATGAATACGTAACATCACCAATAGTGAATTGAGAAAGAATGTTCAGAAAAACTTTACTTTTTGCCAAAAATAAATAATTTTCTAATTTTTCTCATGCATTATTCCATATAATTTGATGTTTTATTTACAAAAATAGCTTTATTGCATGCATATACTCGTATTAAAAACTAAACATTTCTGTGCAAATTTCATACCGATATTAATATAATTCTAGTATAAATTTAAATAATGTTACTACAACCAGAATGACCAGTATTGTTAATAAATAGCCGTGAAATTAGTGTTAATAAAATTTTAATTCTCATATAATATGACAACTGGCTGTATGACGGACACTTCAATTATACGATTCGTTGCTGATGTTTGAATAGAGACGCTACATAATAACCCTTTTCATATGTGTTTTCAAAACACGTCAGGGGTTCGTCACATACATACACACATGATTCTAAGCGTGCTCTAATACTTCCGGTATTAACTCCTGTATAGTATAAATCCTAAAATTATACGTTACCGTCATCTCCGTAGTGTTCTCCATGTGAGAAACCTATATTTAATTATAACGGATAACTTGAAATCTCATTATAGGTGTCAAAATATTATTATTACTAACTTCCCCTATACGGATATTTTGTCAAAATTAAATAATATAGTCTTACAATATTCTTATAATTAATATGAATTCAAGGATTACAAGTTAATATATCTAATAACGAATAATAATATAACATTTTCTAAAAATGTAATAGAATATTTGTTGAGCTAACCAGTTGTACATAATATTTTCCGTGTGATATATGGTCATATCGCGGATGTGGTTATCACGATGTAGATACCGATACAAGCTGCAACCTACGTTAACCGGAAATTCCCAAACCGCATCGGTACAAATCCTGGTTTCGATTTCCATCAGAGTAAAAAACAAAACAAAAATAAAGGAACTGTCAATAATGATTTTCATACGTCAATCCGTCATCAAGTCAATCAATCAATCGGTATAAGTCAGTATAGTATGGTAGCCAGTACTAATGCACTGGTATTAGTGTTCGCTCTCTCTCTCTCTGATATATATAGAGTTTTGTTTGATATCAATAGCTGATGTGTGAACAATGCATGCTATTGTGAACACTGGCTATGTATACAGGGTGCTCGCACACCCACGCGGACAAGGCTAATTTTATATACAATACTCGTTGTGAACGTTAAATAGCAGGTACTGTGCACATTACCGGGTGATTGGCAAATTACAGAGGGTGGTACATTCGCCTTTCATACGTTATTATACGCACACACACACACACACACGGCTACCGAGAGACGCGTCCAACGTTTTATTGCTTGTCCGGACAGGCACGTTGCATTATGATGGCATTGGTGTTGTTTACTATACTTCTGTATGTATGTATGTATGTGTACGGGTGCTGTTGTTGGCTTCATCTTCTTCAACGGGCACTGTGTTAACAGATGAATGTGTTCCATCAGGAGCACAGTGTGAAAGAGGGACGTTCGTTTATTGTTAAGAACGGCTGATGGATATTACTTTTGAAATATAAATTCCTAAAACAACGCATGTATATCATGAGTGTATAATGAACATTGAGCCATATTACCGTAGTGTTGGACAGTTCTCAACAGGATAATTACTGTTGCTCTTACATATATATTCTTGGAATTCTATAGTTCCAATGTAATTTGAAATAGTGGAATGTATCAATTTCAAGGCAGGTAACATTTCAAACGACTTAAGACACACTACAGCAAGCATGAATTCATCCGTTGATTTCGTTTCAATACAAATGTTAAATTGAAGAACACTCCACTAAATTGCTACCGCTGCTGTAACCGTTCTGTTACACAGCACACTGTCTATCACCGGGTGGAAACAACAGTCACCATAGTTAGTTACCGGGTTAAAAGAAATAAAGAAACGTACCGCCACTGTACTGATGCTGTTACGGTTGTAGTTTAAAATTGTATTCCACACGCTTGAACGGGCTTCATTCCGTGCGAACGATTCTTAATTCCGAACGTTTTACAAAAAGGCCAACCCTTTTTACACTTATTGTAATTGTGAAATGTTTTGGAAACATCACGCCGCTTTTGATTTTCTTGTACCAGCACGATACATGCATTGTATAATCATATCATAATAAATGTTGTACGTACAATTCGAATAATATGGGGATACTCCGCCGGAGATTATTCGTGAAGCGGCAAAGCATGAAATGAATTAATCATTTAATACCAGAGCTAACGTTAACAGTTATATTAACACCGTAATATAACGTCAGACATATGTAACACTTTAAATTTGTTACTATTTTTATTTATTTCATTACTATCTTTGTTAGATGTATTTAGTGTTGCGTTATATTAAAATACTCTTTATCATAAGAAAATATTGTAATATGAACTAATGACAATATGAAGAAATTCAAATTGAAATACAGTTTCTAAATTTGGGAGGTACTATTGAACATTGTAGCAATTTAATTTAATGTCTAGTTTGTCCCTCAGGAAGAGGGTAACTGAGGGCTCCTCCTGTTCTAGAAGCGACCCTTTGTTCTTTTCGTCCTTGCGTAAGTAATATCAGTTCACGTTGTCATGACGACGCCCTTTCAAAATGGCGGATTTTCGTTTTATTGATTTGAACATGGGTGAATGTTTGGATACATTCCGAGACTTGTACAGTTTATGCAATTTCTGTCCACCATACATCAGAATAAGAGTTGTACATTTGTACAACAATATTTATGTTTACATGTAATAAATTCGGTTTGACAGTAAAACTCAAAGACTCTTCTAGATTTTTGCAGCATGTGTCAACTACTAAAATATAAACTATTTGCTTTTTCTCATAAAACAACACGAAACATAATATTCATGTATTTATTCTTTTTGCACTAACTACAAACAGTCAACATTCCTTGCATTCAAACAAAATACCTCCACTAAGCCGAGAATTTACATAACCAAAACATAAAACAAATGTTTCTAATCGTCTTCATTTCGAAGCGGGTGAAAACTCTAAATAGGAAAGCGAATCGTTCGAATGTTTCGCTAGGCACGTTCCAGTTTATGTAACACTGTGAACTGTTGTTGTTCCTTGTGCCCATTATCTGCACGGATGGGATGTCGATAACGTGTCTGGCTAATGGATTATCAGTTTCCGGCAGAGGCACCCGTTGTTCCTAAAGATTTATACACGACATTTGTCCCCGGAGAACTAAAGTGTCAAAACATCTTGACTCTACACGAGTCCATTTACTAAATATAGACATATTCCCTTGTCTACACCACTATGTAATGTTCCCAATTCCAGAACGAAAATCTGCATATGTAATACATATACAGTACACTGTTATATTTGTACAATAAAAAGATACAATTTAAATAGAACCAGAGAAATTAAATTTTAAAATACACAGAATACAAGAAATAGGTACAGTAAAACAGATTTCAATGTATCAAAAATTCAGAACTAAATATATTTTACCAGTGATATATATTTTGAGATGCGCTGGTATTAATTTTATATTATCCGTTTGTATCTTTTACGAGATATTTTAAATAAAATTTGTTTTCTAAAATATTCAGCTGTAAAATAAAGTTTATCCTAATAACTAGCAACTGTTTCTAGTAATAAACAATTTAAATCTCGTTTCAGTGTGTTAGTGGTGCTTGTCTGTGCGTTTCGTAAACTGTTGCCGACCGTTTTCTTATTTATTGCTCTTTAGACGAACTTTACACGCCCCATAAACACGGCATTAGCCGTAAGTGCACGTTCTCATCTACCTGCCCTTTACAATGTTTTATTACGTACCCGACTAACTGATGGCAGAAACTCTATAATATAACATAAATACCCACTACACATCCACCCTCTCTGACTATGTATATATACGTATATAAGCGAGCGGCTGCCGACGGCATATACAGATACATGTATGTATATGCCGGGTCAGTTTCACTGAATACAGTATCGTCCATTTCCTAGGATTAAGATCAAACATTGAATAGTTCTCAAGGTGCACCCCAGTGTGAACAGTCTTGTACCTGCTACTGAAATTGAACCGCTCATTCTTACAACACTGACCAGTCAAGGACATATCGGAGAAAGTGTCTAAATTCTAAGTATATACAAAATTACAGGTTTCATTCTCCATAATTTTTGTACAGTAATTTCTTACAAATGTTGCACAAACCTATTATAAATAATTCTAATTATTCTAGAATATCTTTATCTCATAAAAGAAATTAATAGAAATTACTCTTGACTATTTTTAAAAAAATTTAAAATAAATATAATCTCACGATGTGAATTATTTTTAATATAAATACTATTTTTGGGGGAAGAAATATATGAATACGACAATATACTATTTGTACATTTTATTTTAAAATTAAAACACAACATACATACAATGAATAATAAACAAATAGCTGATAAGTGGGGGATGGGTGTTTGATGGTATACATGTAATGTACGTATTACACAGTAGTACATTGGGTTGATCTAGTTGTGATGTCCATGGTTCAAATCAGTTTTCTTTCGTCCCTGTAAAAGAAATAATAATTGAAGCCTAAATAATCCACAGAAAAGTATTGTTAAATAGTATTACAAATTTTAATAATTTTTATTTAAAGAAATAATTGCTAAATTCGCCGCAATTTAATTTCTCATTCGGGACCCCCTTGATTTAAGAATGATGTTACACTTATGACAAAGTTACTAAGAAACCCGTAAATAAATAAACGACAAGCACCTGTTTGATTTTTTTTCTATTTTAATATATTTGTCCCAAAAATCCCATTGATAAATTCGCCCCATGAATACTTTGAAAAGCGCTGAATGCAAACTTAGCTTTCGTTCTAAACGTGTCAACTTGCGACAGATCACATAACAAGTTCTGTGACACAAACAGTAGCTATAATAGCACGGCTAGTGTTTGTGTTCTGTCACGTTCATCCATGCATTTCGTTTCTTTCCATTTGTATGTTCGTTCGTCTTTTGTCGGTACAGTATTCCTTGGATCCATTCAAGTGTCCAACTTTTAAACTGTACCATCCGTATCCATTTCAACGTTTTACAAATAACCCCCCTCTCGTCGCTATTCCCCTTGTAAAGTAAAACGATTTCGAGAGTTGCATGTTTGGGAGCCCTTTGACAAAAGTGCCATTCGGTATTGTCGATGTGTCAGTACTTAGCAATGTGTCAGCACAGAGTTCTGTTTTCTGATACCGGTACGAGTTATAGAGGGGTACACGGATAGTGTGATTTTACCTGCGATAGCAACTGATACAAAAAAAAAAACGTGCTTTGAAATAGCTAGAGCAGTATTCAGGAAATGAGATACAATTATCACAGATTATAACTATTATAAACGCAATCGATAGAGCCGGTCTATACCAGATTGGAAATTAAACATGTACTGAAGATTTCATTGCTGAGTTTCTAGGACTTGGAATCTTAGAAAAAGTCTTTTAAATCTCACTTGCGGAATTATTTACGGTGTTAAAAATAAATAAAACTTTTATTTACATATTCGTATAAGAAGAAAATGATAGTCACCTTTCCTATTACTATGAAAATGAAATAATAAAACACAATAAAGTCACAAGGAAAATAATTTAAAACCAAGGAAACAAGGATAAATAAAAAATATCAAATAATATGTACAAACAAATTATAATATATTTTCTTATACATATAGATAAGCCTTACTTAAAATGAAACAACCCTTACAAGAAAAAATCAAACACACATTATGAAAACAAATAAATGAGAGTAAAACATTTGTGCGTATGCAAGTATTACACAAACACAGTCTGAGATTCAGTTCTTAATGTAATTAGAACATCGTTATATACAATACAGTCAGGGAAAATATATGGTATATGCTCGCAATGACATGAGGACATGCGATACTAGCGCTATTAGTTCATTCACTCGCCACGGGCGGATCAGAATAATATTTGTATATCATTTGCAAGATTTAAACTGTACGTGTTGATGAATATATTTCAAGGATGATACGATTAGATGGATCACGTGACAGTTATTAAGTGTGAATTATGGCGTGTCCTAGCGTGTAAGTAAACATTTGTGCAGGATTTGACAAGAATCATGTGTCTGTGTGTATAAGTTTGTGATGAAATTGCGAGCGAATGGATGGTGCATATA
>JAGJTL010000073.1:1464938-1477725 GCA_022063505.1 Calosoma granatense | reverse complement strand
ACAGGGTTGATGTGAGGATGAGCTGGGGAGGGGAGGTGGGTGGTGGAGTCAGGGTGGTGTGAGGGGCAGGCCTACTTGTAGTGGCAGACCGTGCCTTGGTGGTCCGTGACATCTCGCTGATACAGGTGATGCACCATGATGTCCATGGTGACCGTGTCCATGAAGTCCCCCGGACATACGTAACTGTAACAATAAATACTTCTATTTAAGTTTTAATCCTCGCCACTGTGATCTATTTTAAATATTTCTTACAATTGCAGCTAACCAAGTAGTCTTTTATATCTTTAAACTTCTATACATATACATGTATATATTTGTACGTATGTATACCGGGTGTATCGTTCTACCCTAATTTTCGTGTTACACGCTTGATAAATAGTTGACAAACGTGCCACTGTACAGTGTTAGAGAGCATCGATATAATGACAACAGATAACATTTTACAACACGGATTATATTACACTATCCTATCCCCATCATCAACCATCCGCCATCTTCATTCCCCTAACAGTGACAAGTTCAACAGTAACAAAAGCCTAATCCTATTTGGGTGCATCAAAACATACGACTGTCGGCATCCTTTGATGCAGGACCCAAACTATCATTTTTTTCAAAGCGCTGGATATTTTTTACGATAGTTTTTTTGTTACGTCCTGAGACGTTTACGTGTTGATGCGAAAGAAAGATTTTTTTACTACCAAAAGAACTTATTATCATGTCATCCATCTGTCTCTTGAAATGGAGCCCTCTCTCTCTCTCTCTCTCTCTCGTATATAATTTGGGGGGCAATTTTCTAAAATTCTATTGCTTTTTAACAACCGGAAGTCAAGTTAGTTGAGTTTGTTTTTTTTTCTAAATCGTATCTAGGCCGATTTTAGTAAAAAAAAAGATTTTTTTCAGTTTGGTACCTGCCGAAATTATTCATGCATTCGTTAATATTTTTATCGGATTATTGTGAATTTTATACTTTAACCACTGTAATTTATAACTTAAACATGTCATTTTTTGTGTTACTATTTTTATTCTATATATTTTCAGGGATTGTGTTAGTTATTTTATTTACGCATTTAATTTAGATAAATCGATCTATGTTGTGCACTCTTTTATCGGATTGAATGTAATAAAATCGGACGAGCTGTGCTCGGGGCGGTTCGTATTTTGATTTCAATTAGACTGCACGCTGCGCCCCCCCTTGGAATGCTATTATCGAACGTAAATATACGATTGTCGGGAGTACAAACGGAAGGGTTAGCCACCCTCCTCACCCTTCATCCTGGATTTATTTCAAATACCATATAGACAAACGGTCAGTACATTTTTAAAATATGCATGAGATAAAGTATGTTCTTTTTAAAATAATCAACTAAAGAAGAAGAAATAATAATAAATATTTCAACATACCCCGTTACTGGTACAAGTTCAATAGTAGGTAACGTAACATAATATAATACTAGTAAATATTTGTATTATTCAAGCTTACACACTCCAATCATTTATAATGTAGTTTTCAGAAATCTGACCTCTTCGCATATTAAAAGCAAGCGGGGAAGTCTGTATGTATATAATCTATGCTATGTATATGTGTCATATTCGCCTCATCGCACATTAACTTTGACATAAGGACCTTTGTACCTGCGTCACGGCCTGTTCTTCAAACACATAACATGTCCAATGTGAAACGATGATGAATCACTCAACAGCTCCAAGTAACGTGTGTACACACACTGAGAGAATCATACAGAATATTGAGGGGAGTTGGGGAGGGAAGCAGAGAGTCTGTGCCCCTTATTAGGGGCACAGCAGGCGAGGAAGCGGAGTCCCGGCCGTGCACAGCGGGCCTGAAGCACTGACATATTGACAAAAGGTGCCGAAGTGAAAAATCAAAAGGGGGCTCTCGAATATTTGTGTTTATGAGGGCCCCCCTTGGTGAGTCGACGCGATTTTAGATACAATATTTCGTACCCGAATGCCTCTGGCTGTTGTGCAGGTATAACAATAACATGGAATGTATAAATAAGCTTAGTTCTGAAAGTTGACTATTATACGGAAATATCATCATGTCAGTCGCCGGTAGGTACTATGTTCCCTTGTTAACGGTACTGTGTATTCATAATCCAGCAAAGTACGTACTTCAAAATATCTAACTCATAGATACTATATTTGTCTATTTCAATTAAAAAATGTATAAATAATATTTCTATGATTGATATATTCTGATTTGTGAAAGATAAATATTAAAATACCCCTGTAAATACTGTAATAATACAGTATAATATTTTCAGTAATGAACCCCTAATTTTACTTGTGTCATAAATATACTTCCTCATATATTATATACGTTTACTTGTCTAATCGTAAATTGATATTTTAGTTAGCATTCCATGTTCCGTAATACTCTATAATAACGCTTACCTCTCCCCTCCTCGCTCTTTCGTCCTGTTACAACAAGGGGTGTACGCGTGACCGGTCAGACAGGGGTGCAGAGGGGTTGTGTTAATTCGAAGGGGTCGCGCCCTTATGAATGCCACCCTCGACGCTTGTTAGTCGGGGCCGTACCTCGCTCCTTACTTTTTCATAGAAACAACGCTTTTTGTCATCGCTTCGTGTTATTCGAATAATTCCAAACACTGTAGGGGTGGGGATGGGGGGTTGAAGACATACACAAGGGGTAGTTGGGGGAAGTGTCTATGTACTACTTGGGCTACTCGTCACGCGTATTTGCATGTCAGATATTTAATTATAAACGATCAGAACGTTTAATAAAAAGCATCTATTATATATTTAGATTCTGAAGATGAGACTCGATGCATATGTTCCAACACTAATGTTAAAATTGCATATATTTATTTCACATTAAGTAATATTATTGGGCTAGATTCTGTGGTATTATATTATACATTTAAGAATATAACTACGTATATGAATCATAGTATTATTAAATAAGAATAAATATATGTATAATCGTGTACGATTATTTATAATATAATGATTGACAGACAAGTCTATATTTAGTAGTACCGGTGTGTGAATTCCCCAATCTGTTGTGACGTATGGTATAAGCCTCCTCTGATCCACGTATTAAACGGCCTTGATTGCCAGTAAACATACGTACGTATATTAATGCAATGTGTGTCGTGTTCGTTGTATTCTCTGCAAATCTATTTGTTAAACGTGGACCGTCTCCCACACTTTACACTGTACTGTAATTATTTTATTTGTCAGTAGGATTTAGTGCAAACTGACACTTGCTCTTTTCCACGTATTCATTCTTTATGTACACTTTAGAATTTGTGATTCACCGGTTGTTAGTATCCATTAAAGTCTATTACAATAATTATTATGTGGAAACATATTACTATATGTTACTACACTGTTCATTAATCTTGTCCAAACCTGTTTATACATCTTGGTGTAAAGGAATTCGCGTGAGAAACCCTACTACCCTAGATATTTTTTTTTGTTTTACTTACGTTATAAATTATGTGTCATATTAACATATCACCGTTAATATACGTCTCCTAATTTTTTCTATACTGTATGTAAAATTTAAATAATAATAAAAACTCTAGTCTCGCCTTGTATGAGAATTAAGAGCATTTTAAAATTTAATTTTATATATAACACATATGCATTACTAATTTGACAACATACAACGTATATTATTTTATATATAATCTGAGTATACAATTACTTGGACGCTTATAGCTTTGATGAAATATTTAATGCCATTCTTCTTACCTCTAAGTCTTGATCATTTCTGTCTTGTTGGCCGCGATACACACGCTGTTTATCTTCAAACTCGCGTAATCTTTGGTTGTATCTGTCGATTTGTTCGCGAAGTAAAGCGTCCTCTTGTGCAGCTCGTTCTTCACAATACTCCAGACATCCAACGCCATCCAGACGCTCCAAGTCGAGCCAGCCGCGCCATCTTACACACACGCCGTTCATTATGAACGAGGCTCTAATGTGAACCTGCACAGAAATAAATGAATCATAATTAATATCAAATATATATAACTTCAATATACGAGTACTTTATAATACATTCTATATTTACTAAACTAAAGTCAGTTCTTCATATTAAACCCACACAAAATCGGAAAAGTAGCAAATTGGTTTAAAATGAACACTTCATTTATGTATTATCATTAATGATTTCTTGTTAATTTTGAATACTTTGTAGAAGTTTGCGTATATTATAAAATGCATTTAAGAATAGTCTTAAAAGTGTTAGTGAACATTTTCAATTATTACATCAATAATTACAGCTAAATGCAGCAAAACTTGTTTTTTACTGAGCAATAAAACATCACACATAAATGAACAAACTGATATGTTATCCGTATAATTTCATTTCACGCTTCTGTGAAGGCTACCAAGCAAAAACAAACATCTTTTATACCTGCCGTTACATACATGGTACAGCAGACAAGTTTGTACAAGCATTAATTGTTTTATACAAAGTCAAATGTGAACATTCATACATATACGTAGGTACGTACGTTATGCGTCGGAATAAAAACACGTTACGGCCTTTCTGTTACATTAAATCCAGGTCATTTACAGCAGCTTAACAACAAAAGGTAACAATTATTCAAGGCGTGTTGAAAAAATGCGCAAGACAAAAAAAAAACGGAAAAATGCCCGTTTAACACGGGCATAAATAATGGTACGGGTCCGACAATTAGGTGCGGCCCCCTTTATAAGACAAAGGGTCCGGGGGTATCCGCTTGCCCTTATTAACACGGGGGTCAGTTGCCAGTAATAAATGACAGACGATTATGAACCCTTTTTTTGTTATTTAACGTGCTGTTGTCCATTTGTCATCTTTTGTTTCGTGTCTGTTGTTTTTGAAATGATTCTTTATTTCTTGTTCCTGCTGTTGCAATTGTTAAAACTATAGAGCCCGAGGCGTTTCCATGAAAAACCGCGTGCATGGAAATTCCCGCACTTTGGATTATTATAGTGTTTGTTATATGTTTCAAGGACACACATTTTTTGCTATATTTTCAGTACTAACATGGATCATTTACGGAAAGTCGTATTCGATGAACTATTCTCTGTTCGCATTTCCTGGTAGCTTGTGTCTATTTTTAACAACAATTTCTGTTAATTCATTAATATTTATAATGGGAAATTTTTATTAGTAATAAAAAAATCGCTTTGGCATACAAATTAAACGCATTTGCATTTGAAATATATTGAATACTAGCGATATAAAGTATTAAGTTAGTAATTATATAACATAATTTTTATTATCCGTTACTTAATATCAAATAATGTTAGTATATTAGAATAATATTTTTTTATTATTATAATAATTCACTTTAATTTTCCCTAAAAAGGCAGAAAACAATAAAATTAACATGTGTATAAGCAGTCATATGTTGTTCGAACTACATCACAACACATTGCTTGAAGAAACAATAAAACTTGCCGTAACTGGGTATCGAAGGGGGGGCCGTACAGCGATTGACGGGTTGGCGTGACGTCTCCCCGGGCGGCCGTGCAACTGCCCCCGTGGGGCCTCCGACACCAGATGTTCAACCGTACACAGAATATAAAATGTATAAAAAAAAGTCTACTTTGATAATGACATAATTTTCGCACGCCTTTTCCTATATAAACTCGTTACAATAGCGAAAGGGTATGAAAGGAACGAGTCAAGTTGAAAATGGCCCCCTGCGCTGTCGGGCATGTACGCCCATGATGACCCCCGCTAGAGAGGGGCGGTTGTACAGGGTCCAGGATGCAGAGACGAGTGTCCTATCGAATGTTAGCCGGGCCAATGTGCATTGCCAGTGGACAATGTTGCATTCAACCAGAGGCTGGACACCGGTCAAACAAGAATGTCACTTCACGTATATGTACACGCCTTCCGCAATATCTAACTAGCCAAGATATATGTCCGGGGGGTGCGAGGTAGTTTAACACTATTACCCTGTATCATGTTTAACTAGAATTCATACAAGCAACAGATACTACTAAGTATATAAATACAATCATATGAAAATATGATGAAACCAGAAACAACTAATATTACTATGCTGATAAAGATATATATGAAAGTCTTTATAATAAAACACGGCCCACCCTGTTACAAACAACAGTTACAAAGATATATCCTGGACTGAAAAACCTGTAAACACATTTCCAGCTTCTTTCTTTGATTGCATATAAACTAGTAGAGTATCCCATGTTCTACGATTATAAAATCGAACACACACGTTACAGACATCATCAAACGTACATCCTTGCATCCTTTGAAATGTAAACATTTTAGTTTCAGACTCCAACAAAACACACTGCATCAATTTTATGTGGAGGGCGTGCACAACATACAAGATCTCTCTTATACGAGCCGCAACATTTTGTTTACAATAAACTAATAAAACTGCAGCATTCGTTTGTTGAAACGACGGATAATGTATGTTGTTTTATAAATAAAATAAAGATTTTATACCCGTCGGGCGCCTCTCGGGCGGCAACACAAAGAACTCGTGTTTCTTTCTTTTATTTTGTTTTTAGTAAACCATCGCTTATGAGATGGGGGGCGGGTGCGGGGGGTGATGATAAATAACTGTGATATTAGAGCATCCCTCCCACCCTTATTGGGTGCCAGGTGATGCAGCGATGCGAATTTCTATCATTATAGGAAGGGTTGATGCCGGAGGTAATATTGTCGGGGGATGTACGCGAAACGAAATGATTTGATCTCGGCTGACTAACGTTAATAATTTATGAAACTGAATGATATATCTACCATGTGATAATGATACTATTGCTTTGTTATTTCGTAGGAGTAACTCTTTCAATACACCGAGTAACACATTTGTGAACGACCATTTCAAAACGGATATATAGTAAACGAAAACATTATGCTACTTTTTATGAGCGTGCTCAGTTAGAATCGGATATTCAGTTTTAAACAGAAATTTTAGTGCTAAACTTTGCGCCCCAAGTGTTTTGACACTGTTTGTAAATAAACTTTCTAGTATTTATTTACATTGTTAAATGGTGGCATTATTATGTGTTAAATATACATATTTCCATATGCAAAATAAAGTTGTCTACACGTAAGAAACTACATGCTATAATTTAAGCTAAATATACGTTTTAATTATTTTAGCATCTTCCACATGATAATATTAATAATATTCTTCATTGGTCGAATAGCAGTCAACAATTTTATGTCAAATTTCTACAAGACATAATTTCACCAGTAAAATTTTACAAAAAACTGTTCTAAATAATAATAACATAAAATATAAACTTATACGACTTTATATGACGACATTACCATGAAAATTCAGGTCAATCCTAAAGCTTGTTTTATTTAGAAATATACCTAAAATAACGAGTATTGCAGGCATCGCCAAAGTAACTGAAATTCATCAATAAAAGTATCTATTCATAAAAAATCTCTAACACACGTATACAAGATCGATCTGCTGTCTGTCAGAACGCATCTCTACTGGACCGGAAGTAATTCTCTCTGATGTTCTCCTCTGCCGGTGGCCGTGCGAGGCATGATCCGGGACCACCCTGTCCGAAATACACAACCACTCGCTTGTATCACAATATAGTTACAACGTTCGCTCGTAGCTAGCATATACTAGCTGCCCTATCCGTGCTTGGTGTATTCTTATATTGGTAGGCAGTGGTTCGTGAAAACGAGTGCCCAGTGTAATGTATCTGACCGTGCTAAAATGCTACTTAACAACAGCGTTAAACAAACACTGTTCAGCTGTTTACTGATACACTGTATTCATTATGATTTCACGTAGTTTCAGGAATGAATGGTCATTTCAGTACACACTCTTAAATGTTACCTATACGTTACAGATATGTTATGAGAACGTTACATGATGTTACAGTTTGTTAACAACAGCTGCAACACGTGAAACACTTCCAGGTACATTTGTTTTCAATGCGAGTATACTTGATTTATTTTTATAAGAAGATTATTCATAAATTATGTCCCTGTTTTACAGTTCTAATGAATGTTTTATGGTAAGTACATATAAAACAGAACTGTAATGAAATATAAAGAAATAAATAAAGAAATATAATCAGAACTGTAATGTTTAACTGTAAAATACAATACACAGGGAATTAACGAGATTTAAAACTTCAAACGTATACGCCTAACAAGCATCCACACGATGACAAAAACAAAGCACACTGCATCAGGTCAATTAAGTAAGAACCAAACTGGGATTTGGTCGGCGGGTATCACAATGCGAGCGTCGCGTGCTCTGTTGGGCGTTAATCGGTCGAACGTGCATTGTTCACTGCTATACAATTAAGCGACACGCGTCGCACACAGGCTTTTGTTTTAGCTGGATTTAATGAGCATGCCAGCATGCAGACACACAGCGCAAAGATTATTAGCTGTTCATGTTATTTATTCTCCTGTCTTAGGCGAATTTTTGACTCAGTGTTCATATTAAAATATATGTTTCTTTAGTTGAAGTTATAACATTCCTGTTTAAAGATTAAGTTTTACAATGAGAGCAGGTTAAAGTCTGTTGATATTTCATTGTTAAAGTGAAGGATGGTTGGAGATAGAGAAACGTATGTTGTAGGGCACATGGTACACACAAGACACGTGCCCACCGGCTGACTATCGCGTGCACATAACAACTCCTTCGCTCTTTCAACTGTCTTGCCGTCTTGGATCTTCGGTTTCAGTATTTAGGTAATATTGCGTGCGTGCGTACCGTGAAATGCCGACACGCCGCCAGCTAACACGTCGATAATTGTAACAACAACAACGCAGACGAACAGTTGCAAAATGTCTGGTGCAATTTTAACAATTGTTATACTCTGTTACAAGATAAATTAATATAATAATTTCCAAAAAAAATTACAATGAATACAATTACATGAATAACAACGAAAAAATATGTCATTGCTTGGTTTATATTATTTAAAACAGTTTGTAAATAAAATATTCATGTACCACACGTATAATTTCATTAATTTTATTAAAGGAAAATTAGTGTGCGTCGCATTTTGGTCTAAATTTTCAATGTTGAAGCATACTGTACAAATGTAGACAGTTTCAATTTTTGAAACGAATGTAGCTAATAGCAGCGCACCAATGGCGTCTGACGTCGATCAATAACAGACGCCGCACCGCCATTGGATGACACCGGCCGCCGCCATCTTGGAATAACGAAGCGTATAAACTGTATATTTATGCAAAAAAATCTAATGCAATACTTTTATTTTTTTAACAGTAAAATATTATTCGTAAGATGCAATTTATTTTTAATAATTATAAACTGTATATTTATATATAAATGGTTAAAATATATAGATAAATAAATAGCAATATGTTATGTATTTGATGTAAACGAATACATTATGTATTTATAATAAATGTATTTACGTGCCTAAATACGCGGAAAATATTTATATTTACATTATATGCTTATCGCAAATAGAATAATGTATACATGTTGATATAGTCACACCCGTTGCAAATAACATATATTATTTATCTGTTTATTTACCACTGAACTGTAAAAATGGCCACGAAATAATCTGCGACATTGTAATATTTATACATATGCACTTATTTGTTCACAAAATTATTTGTTACCGAAAACTATTTGAAAGTAATAAAATGTAAGTTATATTTCATTTAATATTAAAATGTTCTGTTTACAGAATATTAAAATAATACCTACATAAAACTTATATGAATTTAAAACACACAAAAAAACGATATGATACCTTAGATGCACGTTCTTAAATTTTATTGTGGGTATTATTATAGTTATAAATCTTACTTTGCCGTGTTCTTTGTCGAAGTCACATTCTCGTTCTTGTGCGTATCCGGTAGCGTTTGGTGTCGCGAACACAAGTTGCAGGTTGGTACCGGTAGCCGCGAATGCAATCTCTGTATGACCCTCTCGACAACCGTTCTGGAAGCGAACTTGACGTTCCTCTTGAGGCCTGTCCCTGTATCCTGTATATCGGACCTATGTGAGAAATAAATTCACAAAATTAATACACAACAAATACTAAAACATAGTAAACAAATGGTCATTATCATCCTTGTAAATCTTGTAATATTATTTATCAGTTTATTTAATATGAAGTTGCAAAAACGACAGTCATTTTTATGTACATATTAGCTTATTTTAAATACATATATCGCTCTAATTTTTTCACACGCAGATATTTATATAAATATTATGTATTAGCAGGTATAAGAATTATTATATTGATGGCAATTACTAATTTCAAATTAAACTTATTTTATTTAATTAACAATATAAGTATTTGAAATCACTCGTTTAAATACAAAATATACAGCTACCTAACTCTATGCTAATTAAATATTTGTGCAAATTTACAAATACTGATACTTGCTTTCCCGCGATATTGAAAACAATTTTTCTTGCGTTTACTTAAATCACAACATAACGCGTTCGATAGCTACAAAGAAAAGTTATTTTTTTATTTTTTTCTAGTGAATCAAAAGTGAAAGTTCCTTTTTAGCTATTTAACGTTTTGTCTATTCCAATGTTGAACATATTATAGTACATATTATATATTATTTTATTCCCGATACCCTAATTAAGACAATGTTGTCATACATTTTCCTAGAAACAACAAGTGACAAGCCCATGCGTCATCCAGTCAGCAAGTTGCGAACGGTAGTGCCTGGCATTCCATCACTATGTCTCACTTTACATACATTCATTATACCGTCGCTAAACTAAACTCTATTCCCTACTCCTCTTATATCATCCTCTTCACTTACCTCACTTTCACGGCTTAGTCTCCTGAATAATTCGTCTGATTCAAATTTCGCTTTCTGATCGGGTACAACTCGTGGCATTTTGAAAATAAAGCGAGGTTTAGGTTGTTCGTACAATCCAATCGAGTCAAAAGGTAGCATGCCCGCTAGGGCTGCTGTAGGATCGTTCATCGAGTGATGCATACCGAATTGAGGTCCTAACGCCAGGATATAGCCTTTTAAAAACAATTTTCTACTCACAAAACACGCACAGAATTACACTGCACTGCACGCGATACGTCCAACAACAGTTCCAAAACGTTACTGAAGTTGTGATGTTTACAGATCCTGTCTGTTCTCGTTGCGATATGTGAACCACGCCTGCAACGGGCGGGGATTGAAGATCCAGCCAATAGGGTGTAACAGGGTGGGGATATGCGTCTGCCGCACCCTAACAAGGGTGACAGCGCCGGCGCAATGGCGGCTCGTCCTTTTTATTATAACGAAAATCTCTTCAGGCTAATAATAGAGTACACAATGAGATCTTGTCGATAGTGTAAGGGTATATTTGGATATTTCTATAGTGTTCTTTCTTTACTGAGTGACATATGGACATGACAACGTTATCATATGACCGGTAGACGGATGCGACCCTGTGTTCTATTACCGACACCCTTGTAACGTTGTGATTGGCTGAAAAGATGTGCGGTAGGCCAATCAAATAACGAGCGTCGGGACGGTTAGATTATGTACACATATGAGCTGTTGTATTTTTCATCGTTATCATGTTGTATATTGACGTTGATGTTTACTGATGATTGCCGCTTTGATGACATCATGCATTTAGCAGTAATGATGTATGCTTATAGTAACAATGTGGACATTGGAACATTATTTCTATTATTAATGCAGATAGTATAGTAGTTAGTTGTTTGTAAATGTTTGTGTACGGCCTGTTTTAACGTGTAGCTTTAACATGTTGGTGCAGTTTTAGAAATGCAATTGTGCAGTTGATAATATATACTGTTTGTATAACACAACCTTTCATCCTAGATAATTTTCAGTGTTTTCATAATTTAATTATATACTTTACGTGTTCTAAAATGTTCCTTAAAATAAACCTTATGCTAAAATATTGTCCAATATTATTTCATCTTGTGTTACTAAAACCTTTTTAAAATTGCTCGGCACTTTTAGGCAGAATGTTAATGCGGATTTTAAAATTGAGCTATTTATGAGAATTATGCAATAAAACGATTTGCGAATTGCGCTTAACGTCATTAAAAGGTCTTATTTAATTTAGGTATTAAGTATAGTTGCTTGTCATAAAAGGTCCGTTGGGTTTTTACAAAGAATCTTAATTTCCAAGAAAAAGGAATTAAAGAAACGGCAAAAGGCAATTTGTGAATAATTTTATGATAGTCTGCTAAACATTTCAAGAATCATTTCTCATTATTAAACTATAATCGTTAGTTGTTTGTAAAAGATTTTGCATCAAATGTAAAACATTCTGTAAATTTCAAATAAATAACTGCTAATTAATTAATATTTAATATGAATACGAATATTTTAGCTCCCAGTGTTAGCCATACCTATATATCAATATAATAATTATTAATAATTTCGTTTTACATAAGTCTAATTTTAACTGCACCTTAATTAAAAAATGTACAATCTCGGCATTGAAAATATCGGATACTTATTTGTAAAATAATAAACCTCGTGAACTAATAATTTTTGAATATTATTAAATTTATTTATTTCTGTATATTATTTGCAAAAATCATCCTGTTATATCTTTCGATTATTAAAGTCAAATATATTTTAATTAATTACAATTCTGATAGTTTCATGTTCAACAAAATAATTTTCCATGTAATTCGGTAATTCATAATTACCATTCTAATACGCTTACCGTACGTATTTCAATAAGTACGTGTGTGTACACATATTTTGAACATGACTGTATTTTATACCCATGTTGTCGACTACCTATAGTTCGTCAGAAGAACGGTGACCTTTGTTATAATT
>JAGJTL010000073.1:1432786-1464763 GCA_022063505.1 Calosoma granatense | reverse complement strand
GTAAAGTAAAATGTATTGCGGCTATATAAAATTCACTAATCGGTTCAATTCAGTGTTTCTCAAACATTGGAGCTTCAAATTTATGAACATTGTATAGCATAATTTTCTATATTTACCATTTGAATATTATTGACTTCAATATTAAATGAAATTAATTAAACATTTCACGTACATAAATTGCTATATAATACACAAGGAATATGATATTATAAGAGATCAGTTAGTGATAACAATAGTTTATTTTTATAAAAATATATATACATATATATATATAATTGCCATATACCAGTTCATAGAAAATATTTGTCAAATATATTTCACATATATGTGTATAAATGCTATTGACAACAATGAAACTTGATTCATCGCTGTGTCCAGACATAACATGAACATACATGTCTGTACACGAACACGATGCAACATATTAGGACAGAACATCATCAGTATTAGTGATCATTAAATTGACACAAAAACATTCCAATTATCGCCATTCACTAGTCAGTACACAATGATTTAATTAATAGTTTGTCTGATTAAAGTCAATTTATAAAAATAGTATGCACATCAGAAGACATACAGCGCCGTACAGGCAATATTTCCAATAGATTTGGTTAAAAATACACTTACATACAAAACATAAATGCAATTCATACAAGCGAACAGAACACCACACGCGGACAAATGCAGAATTAAACACTGTTACACAGTTCAGTAAATATTGTAAGTATTTGCAAAATATGCAGAATCAATCACGAATTAATATTTTCAATTCCGTTTAAAATATTCAATGTAAATTAATCAAAATAGAGACTCAATCAGAGAAAACAAATGATTTGATTTGTTTATAGTTGTTAACTTGAACATAGTAGTTAATTTGAATAAAATTTACAAACATTCCGTTCCATGTCATTTCGTAACAATTAATTTGTATCAAATCATTTAAGTTTTGTTACAGCAAAATTTAACAACATTATATAGATTGTAAATAGTTCCAAAAATTTGGTTATCTTTTGGAGTCCATCTGCTAAAAGATGGAACGGCCTATGAATACAAAATACACGGTACAAGTACGTCTTGAACAAGTACATATTACAGTGATATAATATAATATAATAGATCATTCCTTAAGTAAACTTGCAATATATGTAGCAATTTGGACACAGTTTTCAATTAAAATCATTTGTAAACTTTCCTATAAATTTAACGTTTTATGCCATACAATAAAAACTAAATATTTATTTGAAATGCCATCAACATTACTTATGAAATGATCAGATACATTTGGCAAATGTTTCAACAATTCAAGGACTTGTATGTGAGGTTTAGCAGAACGTTGAATACTAGAATTACGTATTTAGTGAGCTTCTGCAAGAGCTCGATATGCAAAAAATGCGTGAAAGCACAGGGCCACGTTATAGAACACTCTTCGAGGTACTTCAGAGAAATCACGATTTTTCAGTAGAAACTGATTAGCTGCATAACTTATAGCCGTCACAATACCATAATAATTCTCTTGCATCACAGAAATGACTCCCAGAGAAATGATATTACCCAGTACAATAATGTCGAACAAGTCTTCTTCCAAATCATTGTGAACTAAATACGTTGCCATCGGTATAACTGGTAACGCAACGTGAATCAGAGAATATCGCCAGTCGTATCCGTAAGATAAGTACAGTTCCGTCACCATGCATGGTAATGTGAACGCCATCGCCATATAATATGATACATTGTATATACGAACAATATCATCTCCATACCGTGGATTTCCTGCAGACAAATAAAATTAAAGTGTGGTTATGTTAATTGCATCGAGCGTGAAATTTACACGTCACGCCCCTCTCCACTTACCATAACGCCAGACTCCTAATAAAGAGTAGCAACCTAACACCCCGTATGAGCCATAAATCCATTTCCACCCTCCGCCTTTGTTTGTGTTGTACACACACCAAAGAGTGACACCACCCAATAATATGTGACTAACTGCATGTTTATATCTCTCGTTCACCATGTCAGCAGCTCATTACCTTCGATTTGGAAATTAACGAAACGAAGATGAGTCACACTATAAATAATTTCCCAACGCAATAAACGAAAATAAATAGAGATTTCGTCGTTTGTTTCTTGTGTGTGACATTTGTGGCAACACTGACATTTGATTATCTTTTATTTGCATAGTGCTCTTTTCGCAATGTCTATCTACAGTTATGTATCGTAATAATTAATAGGAGTAATTTTGCACTGAGGATAAAATATTTACTAGTGTAGGGTACATCAATGAATGTTTTTAAGAATATAACCTATCTTTTTCGAAAACTGAAGAGTAGCACGTGTCAGTAAGTTGTCAATATCTCAAGAAGCGAATTTCTTTTTAATTTGTAGTTGTTTTGCAGATTTAGAATGGAACAGAAACTTGATTATCGAAATAAAATCATTTTGGCTCCTATGGTACGAGTAGGTACATTGCCAATGCGACTATTGGCTCTAGATTATGGAGCAGATATTGTTTATTCTGAAGAACTTATTGATTGGAAATTACTTAGATCTGTACGAAGAGTTAATGGTAAAAAACTCTAGCTCACACAAGTTAATTGAAATTAACAAAATGTTTTGTAGATGTGTTGGGTACTGTAGATTTTGTGGACAAGACAGATGGTACAATTGTGTTTCGTACATGTGCAAGAGAAAGACAGTACGTTGTTTTACAATTAGGGACATGCGACCCCGACAGAGCGTTGACAGTTGCCAAAAAAGTGTAAATATCCACCAAATATGTACTTAGATCACACTGGTTTTACACTGAGAACATTTTGCATTACAATGACAGTAAAATAATTTTAATATAGGTATACTTTTAGTGAGAATGATGTGGCTGCTATCGATATAAACATGGGATGTCCGAAAGAGTTTTCTCTGAAGGGAGGCATGGGAGCCGCACTGATGTCCCAGCCGGAGAAGGCAAAGGCAATTTTAACTTTATTAGTGCAAAATTTGAAAGTGCCTGTCACATGTAAAATTCGAGTATTTCCAAATGTTGACGATACTTTGAATTTTGTTAAAGATCTGGTGAGTACGGGTATTGCGGCGATTGCCGTGCATGGTAGAACAAAAGAGGAGCGACCGCAGCACCCTGTACGGCCGTATGCAATAAAATATATTGCCGAAAACATCGACATACCTGTCATTGCTAAGTAAGTTTACGATTACACACAAATCAAGCGTTATATGTAATTATTATTACGATTTATAATATTTTACATCATTATTATGATTCATCTGTTGTGTTATTATAGTGGAGGTTCTAAAGAAATCGCAAAATATTCAGATATACTTAAATTTCGCGAAGAGTCCGGTTGTACAAGCGTAATGTTGGCACGGGCAGCTGAATGGAATTGTTCGATATTCAGAAAAGAAGGTATGCTGCCCATGGATGAGGTGATCAAAGCATACTTAAAGTATTCCGTCGACTATGACAACTCGCCAAGTAACACCAAATACTGTGTACAAAATATTCTAAAAGAACTACAAGAAACACCCAGAGGGAAAACATTTTTAGAATGCCAAACAATGGAGCAAATATGGTAAGGACAACAAGATATATCGACTGGAATAATATTAAAAATCGTTTATATTGTAGTGCAGTGTGGGATATGGCTGATTATTGTAAGAATAAACAGTTAGAATATCAGTCCAAGGGTTTATTGGGCAGAAGAGAAGTTACGCCAGACATGTTCAGTCCTTCACCGAAACGTTCTCGGATCGAACTGGAAGCAGATGTGATAGAAATGCAATGTGCATTCATTAGAGCTTCCTACACAGATGATTCACAATTACCGAAAACAAAATTACTCGCTTGGTGCTCAAGAAATAAAATAAAAGCGCCCACTTATGTTACACATAACGAAGATAAATTATTCCGTTCGGTAGTAACATTGGATGGAAAGAAATACTCATCTACATTCTGGTAAGCAGTGGTTACAACATTGAATTAAACCAAACTAAATATGTATGAACATTCGTTTCTTAGGGAAAAGAACAAACGATTTGCAGAACAAGGTGCAGCTATTGTATGTTTACATTCAATAGGTGTTATAGATCGGGAAACTCTATCCAAAACTGGAAGTATTTTAAAATGACTGAAATATTTGAATTATCTCTGGATTTTCATGTGAATTTGGCCTAATTGTGTATATTACTGCTTCACATTCCAAACAGTGAAGAAGTTTTTCGATATTTTAATTATATTTTATGACGGGTAATCATTATGCAATTTGTGTGTACATAAATGAAATCAAACCTAAGCATGTTAAATATATACATGAATATTACGAAATAAACAAATATATCTTAAGTTATATCATTGTGTATATTATTTATGTAATGCAGTATAGAGTTTTTTGAATTAAAAAAATTGCTAAGAATAATTTCTAATTCATAATAAAATTTCGAATTTGTGCAGACGTCAATACGTCACGTCAATTCCAAGGTCAATTGTATCTGTCAAATGTGTGACTCAACTTAATAAATATATGTATAGAAAGTACAACAAATTGGTTTTTAACAAGAATATTTATTATTAATGTTATACAAGTTTTATTTGATACCGTGCACATAGTTATTTTTTATTGTAAGTATCTATTTAACATCTTGAAATAATATATAACCTTATTTGTTTTAAAATTATTATTTTGTGAACATTGTTTGTTCAGAGCCATCATGTTCTCAAGTTCTCCCAATTACACAAAATTGAAAACTCATCTCCGATTAGCGATTAATCGTTTAAAGTTACTAGAGAAGAAGAAAACGGAGTTAACACAAAAAGCTAGGAAAGAAATTGCTGATTACATTCAGATAGGGAAGTATGAACGAGCAAAAATCAGAGTGGAACATATAATAAGGTATAATAGTTCAGATTAAAATAAGTAATCGAGTAATCGAGAGTTATTAGAAAGTTTATTTGTACAGGGAAGATTATCTTGTCGAAGCTATGGAAATTGTTGAGATGTATTGTGACTTGGTGCTTGCAAGGTTTGGCCTTGTTACTCAGATGAAAACTTTGGATGAAGGAATTGCAGAAGCTATTTCTACTCTAATATGGGTCGCACCACGGTTGCAAAGTGATGTTCAGGTTGGTTTTTAACCCGCGATGTTCATGTACGGTACGTCATCATTTAATTTTGAATTGTAGGAATTAAAGGTTATTTCGGATATTTTGTCTGCCAAATATGGTAAGCAATATGGTGAAGCTTGTCGTGCTGAACAAGTTAAAACTATTAGTGAAAAATTGATGCACAAGTTGTCTATTCAAAGTCCACCAAAGATTCTGGTCGAACGATACATGATAGAAATAGCGAAGAACTATAATATCCATTACGAACCTGATCCACAGATAATGAAAGAAGAACCTACAGGTACCTTATGTAACTACATAATCTCTAGTAAATAGTGTACCTAATATTTATAATTCTATTAACTAATCTACTGAATGACTAATTCTTTCTAAACTCAAGTACATACGTATCTATATCTCAAGTTATATACCGTTAATCGTTTACATATTATTTAGTAGTGAATTCTCTTCTTACAAGCATGTTTGTAAGTATATATGTTTGTAGGTATGTTAGATACCTTTTTGATTGATTTGAGCGACAAAAACAACTTAGGTGGAGACGGAGGTGTACCCCAGCCACCTGGATTCGTTGGATATCCACAGCCGCCTATGCTGCCGGCTATGAACGATGGTCTACCTGGTCCAGCTCCCTTTAATTATCCAGTATGTATTGCACATATTATTTATACTGAGTTACAGTTACTAAATATTTTATTTCCTGATCATGTTTGGCATTATGCATTGCAATTGATATGGTTGACTTGTAGCCACTGTCAAAAGAGAATGAAGCCAGTGCGCCACCTCCAGGTGGTTCGGCCCCATATGTGCCATACGGTGCACCATTTTCGTACAATATTCCACCGGCAGTTGCCGAGTCCAAAGAACAAAACATTAATTTCGATGATTTGCCACCGTATGACAGTACGTCTCCTGATGATAATTTGCAGGTAAATATTATCTAGTAATGCCGTATGATTCACTATTTAATACGCCAGTAATATTGGTGTAATTTCACATGTAATACACTCACTTGTTATGTTCTTATGTTGTAAATAAACTGTAATTCTATTCCTATTGTAGAACAAGGGAATGGCCCCCAAACCACAACCACGGTCTAAATTTCCTGGTGCTAACGCTGATTTCCCGGAGCTACCAGACCTGCCCTCCGTGCCGTCTGATAATTTCCAAAACAGCAGCACATCTAATTCGAACAACGATGACATTGACTTCGATGACTTGACTCGACGATTCGAAGAGCTCAAGAAAAAGAAATAATTTCTTCACTGTGTTATTCTGTATTTATATGTATCTAGCATTCTGGTGCATGGCGATTGCATAATAAGGAAACGCTTCACTATAAACACTTTTTAAATTATCTACATTGAAAGATATGCATACTTTGAGTGATAGGCATACACACATACGTTATATTAATATTATACACTGAATAATGTTGTTGTACCAATATATTATAAAATAAATACCCTTCTATTATTGTACTTTGTGTCTGCAATTGTGAATTGACTTATTAGGAATTGTGAAGAGAAGAAATTTGATATGTCGTAATTATTTTCATTTTAAGCACAGATTAACACAACAAATATGTACAAACATATAACACATAGCACTAAGAAAGATGAATACAGTATAAAAAAAGTTCAAATAACTATTATCGTTTATAACATCCAACATTGATTCACGTTAAATTATAAATAAAACGACGGTGTTACATATACAATCAATCACGTTCACATTGTTTTCAGTTCTATTGTCAATACAATTACGACTTATTATTGACGATACCATGTTGCTTTTGTTTATTTCTTCTTGAAAAACGAACTAATACTTTTA
Organism: Calosoma granatense; assembly: GCA_022063505.1. NCBI lineage: Eukaryota > Metazoa > Arthropoda > Insecta > Coleoptera > Carabidae > Calosoma > Calosoma granatense. The sequence goes on along the minus strand of JAGJTL010000073.1, from coordinate 1,457,802 downwards.
CTCCCTGAAGCGGCTTTCGCTCTGGCCTTTTCCTTGCTCGTTACCGACATTAATTTTGGTTTTATGTCCGGTTTCCCACTTAAGTCTAACGCTCCGTTCTTGAGAGCATCCGGTTCAGAATCTGTCTTAATTTTCTTTACTTCGGGTGGACTTACGTTACTTGTGCTCTTGCGTTTCGCTGCTAGATTTGGCAGCGCACTTTCTTCAGGTAGACCGAGTTGTTTCAATAGTTTTTGACTTAAATCATCCATCAAATACTCTGAGACAATTCCGTGTGCGTATCTTACATAGGATTCGTCTGTGTGGTCAGATTTAGAGGATTTGACGAATGTTGCCGAAACTGCGCCACCGCCTACATGGATGTTCTTCTGTTTTAAAATGTCTGCTACACGTTCTGTTTTTTTCTGTAACCACATTAGAGTTTTCTCTTCATTGTACTTGAATGCGTTTAATTCTTCATCACCCTATACCATTAGAAACAAAGAACATAATAAACAACACATACATAGAAACACATTACTACCTTTCGATCAGCAATTAAATTAAGATATTTCAGTCCAGTAGATTTCAAAAGCCTTTCTGTTTCTGGGAACTCTTCATCTCTTAATAAATGATCCAGGGGAACAGCTCGATTTGTACAATACTTCTTTAAATACGGTAACACTAAATATAAAACCTTGTTAACAAATACATCAAACATTTTCTCTGCTGAGTTTACCTAAGAATATTGGGTCTATTGGTGTTGATAAATGCATTTTTCCATCGCTTTTGACTGATTCATCTATAAACCATGATCGTTTCGCTTCTGAAAATGTGAGGATCTCCTGAACTGAATTATTTGCAGGTGAAAATAAGAACATGGCTGGCTGATTCGTGTTTGGATGCTTCAGGGTGACCATATCAGGAGTACCAGCTCCTGTATACTGATCTGGGACTTCAAATACTTCACCTAGCAAATAACAAAGTTGTAACATCATACGTTGACTAGCCAAAGTCCTTTGTTTATATTTTAATGAAAATGAATAAAACAACTGTATACATTAGTACATTAATAAATTCGATATGAATATAATATAGAAAAGTATAACGAAATTACATCGTCTCTGAAAACAACGCATGCATTTGTCCCAGATAAACGAAACATAATTGAGTAATGGGTATCATTAATTCACTATTCACTTCAGAACTTATTGTTAACCTTTAAACAAAAACACCCAGGTGTTTGTTGATTGCTGTGTATTCGTTTTTATGCATTTTTTCGGTGATGCTTTAACTCGAGGCATGATATTAATATGAAATCGAAATTTTTCAGCAAATATTCAATGCATAACTAATACAGCGTCGCCCGGTAAAAGTTTTTATCACTAAAAACACAGTCGATTTTATAACACCAGGTTGCATACATTTTATTTTTGTTGGGATACGTGACGGACCAACTGAATAATGTATATTGAACATCATACGGTTATGTTTCGCTGTACATTTAAATTGTAATGGTCTACTTTAATATTCGCGTTCTGCGCAGTGCAGTCTGCTCAATGATACACTTTAAAGCGACTATCGGCGGGAACGTACGATTTATCAGTGACCATCAAACAAATCAGTGTTTGGTTATACACCTAATGCAAGTTTATATGACCAATAATGTACATGTATTATCTACACATCAAAATATAAAATACTACATCTTCATAAAGCAGAGTTTAAATCTGTTGCTTTTAGCTGCATACTTGTCTTTTTAATATTATTTTATTCCATGGACTTAATTTTTATTATCACAAAACCGAAAGAACCGTCATACAAATTCAATAGAATATTTAAATTATTTTGTTCAGTAGACTAGAATGAAAACCATGTATGTAGTAATAACTTAAAATAAATTTATTCACATTAAATATTCGTTTCACAAAATACAAATGCAACCTGTACACAATATTGAGATTACACTCAGTTATAATTTACTTGCTACATTCACAGCTAAATTCATTGACAGAAGGACACCATCAGTTATCAATCGTCATCAATTACCAATCGCTGATCATCACAATAATAGTAGTAGGGGGACAGAATTAGACATATAAACATAATGATCCTTGCGAGACTGAAACCGCTTCGTTACTTTCAAACCTCTGCGTCTCGTACATGTCAGACTCATTTTATTAACAGATGAGAGAAATAACCTATATAGGTAGAACAGTTTGGTGCAGTATAGATTGTGAGTCACTTAGCGACATTTTACCTGTACCTAACGTTAAAATCGATATCATTTCAGTAAAACAAACGTGTTTAATTCTATTTACTAACTGAAAGTAAGTTAATATTAGCTTTTTATGACTGAATTTAATTACGGGCTAGAACCCATTATATTTTATACGTAAACTTTAACGTCGACTTTCAGAATCGCTAGTTACATTATGTTCTACACAGATGACGCTCGTTATATGCTGATTTTGCACTTTCACTATCATTTAAAATGACAATAAGTTAGATACACCATCACATACTTTGGAATAGAACTTCTTCATTTACACTTACACTATAAATAAAAAAATTACATTCAATTTACATTATAATTGTCTGTAGCATATATATATACAGCATACAATGAACGTTATTTGTGCACGTGTCCATAAAGTCACTACGCTATAACACATTTAAAATTACATACATATTTGTTCCGTGACTTTGTGAACACCTATACCACCAATGTATATTATGAAACTGTGATGAGGAGTATGTTCACAACCTATAATAACTGTGATTATGTGATTAGGATAGTTCGAAGCCTGCCTGCTGTTCAATAGCTTGTAATAGTTTATCCCGTAGCGTGGCTTCCTGGTTCATAATGGGAAGTTTGAGCAGGTTCAGACAGGTGCTGGCCGTTGGCATACGATCCTCGCTACCAGCTGATTGAATACAGAATGATGGAGACAGTTCCTGTTAAAGTGATCAGAAGAACTATTTAACCCATATTCTCAAATCATTACCATCCAGGTAACACAGCTTTTGTACAAGATATTTGGTAAAACACATTAGATTTTTTTTATATCATTTATACTTGGAATACAATTGAAAGTAACGTAAATACACATAATCGTACCTTAAAGCCAAGAAGTGGCGGTCTCGAACAACTGGTCACGAATTTCAACAACTGTTTCTTCTGTGTATCTGTGAAAGATTCCACAATTTTCCAAAATATGATAATAGTCGGATGTTCAGTAGTAAATTCTCCTGAAACATAAGAAAATGACATATTGAAATAATATTTGACTTATGAATTATACGTAAATATAAGCATTCATACCTCCATATGCCGTATGATTCTTGAGATCATTAATGTCCATCTCTTGGGTGTCTCCTCCGATAATGATCTGTAGTTCACGATGACTGAACAGTTTCAGCCATAACAGTGGCACCACTGAATCTAAACCCTGTCGAAATGCTGCACACTGTCGTTTGATCTGTTTGTTTAACTTGAAATCGGCCAGCAAATGTATGTACTCTAGTCGGTTGTAATTATTTACTGGAATGTTTCGGCCATTTTGTTTCAGTTCAATCACCTAAAACAATAATTAAATATGTCTTCATACAGTTAAAAGAGAAGTCTACTATATGTTCAATGGTAGATAGAACAGCAACTTTGTAATTAAACATAATTACCCGAGTTTCGCCAAGATCATTGCTAGCAATCGTGAAATCCAATCCCAAATCTTGTACATCACCGGAATAATCTCTTAGGTACAGTAAATTTCGATATAACACTGGATCCAGTGATCTAAGATGATGTGCGTCGACTCTTTCAACTAGTAACTTTTCCAGGAAAAACTCAGCCAGCGGCAAATCTACTAATATGTTTTCAAAGAGAGCCTGGAAACAACCAAGTGTAAATACATCTAATTCACATACAGATTTGTACGTGTATTTCATTTGAAAATGTTTACATACTTTTCCAACGAGACGTCCTATAAAGAAATAATGTTTTGCGAACTCCTGCACTATAAGATGCACGTTCGGATTCGGGTACAGCAGGTTATCATTTGTTAACAGGAAGAAACCACGATTTGGATCAAAGGCAGTTTTTAACACTTCATTAATGAACTCTTTAAATATTCCCCCACCATCGATACCGGGTTCATCCAAACCGGCGTTATTTACGAACTGTATTCTAACTTTCTGTTTCAAATTTGGTTCTGTAACGTAAATAAATAAATGACACTCTTATAATAGATATACTGAATGAATCGTACCATTTTCTGGAGATAATTTCTCAAATGAATCCTCGTAGAGATGCGTTCGACGGATGATAATTGCTGAATCGGCCATGAAATCACGGTGCGAGAATCCTAAACCGTTAGTCATGCTATTGATGGACGATCTACATAGGTCACGCAAGAGAAGCACCCGTGCGTTGAACTCCACAAGGAACGGAAGTTCTTGCAGGATAGCAAGCGACCTTTGTTCTACCGTTAACAGCGGTGGTAGATATTCATCTAATGTAAATTTATTCATATACCAATATGCATTAATATTCAAGTAAGAAAACTGACATATTATAAATTAAGTTTACCTTCTTCCTCGCTCACAATTCCGATAAATGGTTTCAATGTTTTTGACAGATAGTTCCGTTTAGATAAATCTTGTGATATGTGAATTTTCTTTCTGGTCCAGAATCCTGTTTTGCAGAAATGTTTCCTTAAATCAAGCGTATGCAATACTCGCAATGCATTTAAACACGACCTATACAAGTGTATTAATTCATGTGTTGCAGGTACCTGTTCGAGGGACATTATATTCTAATCAGAGTTCCAATATGAACATGAACATGAACATGAATACAAACCATACTGGATCGACACATCGGGAATGCTGTATCGATTAGGTTCAGTGAAATATTTCTCATCACTTCACACATGTTGCACAGGTCCTCCGTGCTGAATATACCGGTAGAGTTAGCGGTGTCCGTCTCCGTGTCGGTCAGGGTAGATGAATACAGAGTGAACATACTACAGAACACCGCTATACATGTCTGGATAGTGTTCCAGGAACTCAGTGTATTGCTGTACTGTTGTGATAATGTTTCATCTTGTTGCCGTACTTTAATCGAGCACCAGAGTCTGTATAGGAATGTACCACGTAATGCTAACATATACACTAACCTGAAAGGTTCACATTTATTCTTTAAACAGCCACTGAATGATTATTATTATTTATAAAACACTATACACTATTATTATTTCCGCATATATATATAGAGTACTTACATATATTTATGAATAGAATCTTTGAAACACAGCAACAGATTATGACACAGCTGTGTTAACGATGTTAATATTTGTTCATTCTCACTGTGCTGGTCGAAGAAACTTAGTATTTTCTTCACTCGTTCCTGGTTATTCAGTAGCGCCATGTAGTCCTGAGGAATGAGTTTCTCCTCTGATATTTCCATTTCCTCTATGTCACTGTCATCGTCTGTCAGATCTATCAGAGGTGGCACACTATGTAGATTAATGCTGAGTGATGACAGAACTTGAATACTTTCAACAGAAGGTTCTAAAACAATATTGTAATATGAATAAAACGGTTTTATTATCCTATTAACTCGTTCATAATTGACGAATGCTTTGTCAACTCACCAAATAACGCTGGTTCCAAGGCTAGCACGCAGTATAATAAATTATTCGTTGTGTCTACTGTATGGTTATCATTCAAGAACCGTAATAATTCATCATACGGAAATTTGTTCGTACCTTTTAAGAAGGGTATTAAATTGCTTTTAACCGTCTCAGTAATTGCTGGACATAGAAAATGTTTACAGAATTGAGATAATATAATTTCCGTATTAGCCGGTGATATTAAATGTATCAATAATAGTGGTCTGTTGATTAATTTTAACATGGTATCTAAGTACACATCGGCGTCTAATAGATATCGTAGTTGGTTGAAATATCCTAAAATACAAAAAAACATTTTGTAAAGATTATCAATGTGCTATTGAAATAATTCTTTTCTTTGATTTTTGATAAGTAAGAGAAGAATTAATCAGTATACCATACAGTTAAACTTCTTGACAAGAGATTTATATCAATTTTATTAATATATATATGTATTTATAAATTACCGTTCTTAATTAGGTATGGCCAAACGTCTATTTTCTGCGTGGAATCTGATAACGCTGTGAATGTGTCTATACACTTCAGACACAGATCTAATGTTTCATTATTTCCTAAACCATTCAAGCACACAACTAGAACTTTACGAATTAACCAGTGAATTGACGTGTCATAATCTAACGCCTGTAACACTTGAATATGATGGTATTGTAATTTCTCGCATGTTTTCAACTAAAACAACATTACACCGTAAGATTTCTGTTCAAATCGGTGTCTAATATACACTTACAAGTCTGTTCAAGTCTTGATGTGGATCGTAAAAGAACAAAAGTTTTCTGAGAAGAACTTTAAGTGATGCAGTATTATCACAAGTAGGTTCAATTTCATCAAATGATAATCTCTCCTCGCGTTTTTTGCGCTGTCGTGCTAGATAACTTCGTATACATGATTGAATTAACAATGTGCTCTGTAATTTCCGCCTTTGTTCCTGAAATAATTAATGATTCAGCGATATCTGTCGTTGTTTTGCACTAATTTATTCAAGTAAAATAAAAACGTACCTCTCGTTTTTGACGTTCTAAATGTGCTCTTTTCAGTAACAAATCTCTTGATTCTTTTCGACTAGCACCCGATAAATTTTGTTCAGGACGCCGTCGAGCATTACCTTCGAAACTGTACATCATCTTGATTTAATTCACCTAAATTATGGAATGGAATACATCATTTAACAATAACATAACCCTATTCCACAACAATACAAACGGTTCAGAACAAAATGGAGTGTTGAGGCAATCTAGTTACTTAAATATATGGTTTAATAAAATTTTGTGCACTATACCTTTGTTAGTTATGACAGTAACATGGATACATTTAAATTTGTCATTGCATTATACACACACACACACATCACTCATAATATTTGGCAACTCATTTATCTTGAAGTTCGCCAATAGTTGTCAGTGATGACATGAAACTTTCCCTAGCAATTATAGTGACTTATTACCAACTTAATATATGTGAAATTCAAATAACGATTACATTCAACATACATACACACGTACACTAAAACAAAACTGTGGAAACGTTTATATTTTATTTCCAATTGTAATACATTATTCTATTTTTTATACAGGGCAAAATTTAACAATTATCAGGTTCTGATTTACGCTGTAGCACGGACTAATTCTTCGGCAACTTCTACAGCGATTTGTGCTTCAGCGCGGGCCTAGGACAATAGAAAAATCAATAGTTTACACATTTAAGTTCGTATTAAACTTATAAATATACCTGATCAGTAGAGGCAGAGGACAATTCGCTCTGTGCTTTGCTCAAGATGTCTCTGCAAGCACTGGAATCCAGTTTGTCCAAAGTGTGAGCTTCTTCTGCAAGGATCTGTGCCAACCAACAGAATTAGTAACCATGAATTATAAACCATACATTATTACAAATGATATATGATTTTATAAAGCAATGAACAAGTATAGAACATTTATCTGTTAAGTTGGGTAACAGTGCTCACTATATAATACACATGTGCAGCAAATATTTAACTGAATCCGGTTCATAATCTTATGTTCCTCCAAAATGAACTGCTCAATTTAATATACATATTTGAACAAGTCGTTGCGCAGAAAAGTATATCTCGACAATAATGAACTTATGACAGGTTGCATTTAGATGCATGTTGAATATATCTAAAAGTTATATTACCTGAACAGAGGAATCATCGTTGATTGTGACAGTTCCACTGGAAACGAAGACTTTGTTAACTTTACCGTCGTTTTCGTACACGGTGATAACTCCAGGCTTCAAGACAGCAAGGGTGGGTACGTGTCTTGGAAGGATACCAAAGCTTCCAGAGAAGGATGGCACATCCACTTGCTTGACAGACTGAGCATCATAGAATACCTACGTAGGAAATTTCAGCAATTAATAATCAAGTCACTAATATATCTTCATCTGCATTACCTGATTAGCAGCAGCAAGGGTGAAACTCATTTCATCTAAGCTGCGCTCAGCATATCCGCGAGCAGAGAATGCATTCAATGCACGACGGTTGAAAAGACGGGTCACTTGACGGAAAGCGGACATTGTGGAATCTGTATTAAATGATTTTCTTTAATAATGTGTCAAATTACGAAAAAAATAACCTATAATCTATTACATAACACTACATTACCAATTAAATAAAATGTACAGTACGTGCTAAGTATTAACAATTGATTAGGTTTAATGTTAGGTACAGAATAAATACTAACAATTACGTGAATTATTTGTTCTTACGGAAAATTTATGTTACAAAATCCTTGCAAATGGCTGGAACCGAACCAAGTCCAACTAGATTCAAAAGTTGACCGTACTGCAGCGCTACGTGTTTGAGATAGGGAATTATTTGTTCATCAGATTTTGTCCTTGCATGTATTCACTTCTGTTACATTCATTTTCTAAAAAATGGTTGGTGTTATTTCAGTTTTAACAAAAATTCCTAATTTAGGGAAGGAATTGGTAAAATTAGCGCCTAATTTAGTATTTAAAGAAATAACTACAGGTAATCAATAAAAATGTAGTTGCATTTACAAAAACTATTGTTTCTTACAGAAAATGATTATAATCAGCTCTCGAAATCTGAAGTAATAATCGCTGATTTTGACCTTCTAATACCTCATGTAAAGTCATTGAAAGAAACAAAATGGGTACAGGGTACTTGGGCAGGGGTAGATAAATTTATTCCCTATTTCAATGAAACAGATTTCCATTCTACAATAGTCTCCAGGTTTTCTAGCAAACATTTTGGAAGGTATAATTCTTATTTTGTTTAAATAAATCATTTTACTAAACATATTTTTATAGATTGATGTCCGAATATGTAATTTCCAATATAATCAATTATGAAAGAAATTTTTTTGAAGTGTACGAAAACAAAAAACAAAAATTATGGACACAAAACGGCAAGATATCAGATTATAGATCGATAGATCAATTGACTGTAGGTATTTTAGGAGTTGGAGTTATAGGCAATTATGGTTTGTAATATACGTATATATTTATATAAATAGTTTCTAAATAATAAGTTTATTTTAGTATCACGTATGTTGCATTCGTTTGGAGCAACAGTCTGTGGATTTGGTAGACGCAGTGAGTTACCTAACAGTGAAGAATATAATCATTATCATCAGTATTGTACTTATAAAACATTACCGCATTTATTGAAGCAATGCGATTATATTATAAATGTTCTACCAAGTACTGATGAGACCATTGGTCTTCTAAATGGAAATATTCTATCAAATTGTGCAGGTATTTTCAACTCAGTTGTAAGATGTTAGATTTTCTTCAATTTAAATTGACTTATAGGAAAGAAAACCGTTTTCATCAATGTGGGAAGAGGGACTATAATCAGTGAAAAAGATTTGATACTAGCTTTGCAAAACAAATGGCTTTCAGCTGTCATATTGGATGTGTTTGTGCAAGAACCACTATCAGAACAAAGTCCATTGTGGGATATTGACCAGGTAAATATTTTCTATCAGTACCAAGGATTTGCAATGCAATAATTTAATTTTAGGTGTTCATTACTCCGCATGTATCTGCAGTCTCCAGAGCCAAAGATATTGCAGAACAATTTCTAGAAAATCTAGAATTTTACAAAAATGGTCACGAGATTCCTACACAGTTAAAATTTGGGGAGAAATATTAATAATCCATAAGACTGATCAATCTGAACTATTATATCAGATAAAAAACAAATTCAATCAAAATCATATTAATAATCAATTAACATACTTTTTATTCAATGAAACATGATCAAAAATTGTAATAAAATATAGATGCAGATTTGATTTGTGGGATTTACACATTTATTTAATTTTTATCTCCAATACTATCTTATATAAAAATTCAAATAGTCATGTATTAATAAATAAAAATTTTATTTAAATTACATTTACACCAAATAAAAAATAATAATGCCATTCATTTACACAAAATTGATTCAGCCATATACAATCTTAATTATAAAAACAAAACGTTAAAGAAAAATATACATACATAGTTGTACAAAAAAGAAAACATTGGTTACACTTTGTACCGGGTCATCCACAAGCCATAACACCGTTATATTTTAGCAGTGTACAGTCAAAGTCACGTTCAAGCTTGTATACGACGTTGCTTATGGTTGACCTATTAGTTTTTGTTTGTAAGTGATAAAACACAATAAGAGTTGAGTGAGCGCAAGACAAGAAGTTACACAGTAATAAATAATGGCAATGTGTATTGTGTGTGTATGGTATCGTTCATTTAGTATTTATTATTGAAAACTCAAGCCGTATTTTTGTGTGACTTGCGGCGTGTGCGTCGATGCAACGGACATTAACAATGGAACATCGTTGACTTCGAGCTGTAACGCTGATGTCAACAGATCCATGTTACAGAATTCGGTTGTCATGAGGAGTTGCGCAAGCGCCTTAGATCGGATACAGAATTCCCGTAACCGTGATTCAATATGCATCAGGCACTGAATCAAACAGTTTTATTTTATTATTTTCATTATTATTAAAGTATTCCATATTGTATACTTACATATTCAGGAGGTGTACGTAATTTCCACATGTGCAAAAGAGATTCCAACATGTTAGCTATCAACTGAGACATACCTACACGGATCCCCGACGATCCTCTTTCAACAACGTATGTATGACTTGAAACTAGCTGCACTTCCCTGAATAACACAATATTCATACGATACAATATGTTTAGTTATGCAAGTAACGCAGTAAGTACATACTTTAAGATAAAATGCTATTTACCAGGTATCTGTATTTGCAACAATCGCTACTGCCTCTTGTACCGGCTGGTCTAACAGCGGTTTCCGTGCGGCAAGGGTTAGATCTCGTTTTAAAATATGTTCCCAACTCTTTGGCGGGCACGTTGTACCTTGTAGTACCATATCCGATACGTACTTGTCACTGACACCACGAAGAAGAGTTTGTGTGTAGCCCGTTGTTGAATTTTCAGCACTTGCTTGCTGAGACACAGTTCTACATACATAAATAAATATTATTTTCACAAGCTACATTATTTATGAACGTAAAGCAGATGAATATATGTAATATTTACCTAGGCATTGGTAATTCTATAAAATTCATCTTATCAGTCTGCGTATTAGCTGCTTGTGTCTCGTAAGTATCAATGTCATGTTCGAAAATAGCATTATCCTCTTTGCTCGTGTTTTCTTGTAATGGATGGTCAAAATCCACTTCCGTTCTAGGGAAATTATGAGGGTTTTTAATTTCGCCCGTTGGCAAGACTGTTTTCGCAAATGCCTTTGATCTCCTTTCTATTCTTTCTCGTGCTCGATGTGTTTCGTATTTCTCGTTGGCTAATTCGCTTGTGAATTCCAGTTCTGATGCGTTAGAAGGTGTCTGTAATGTTTCTTCACTGTGCGGTTCACAATCGCAACTAGGTAATTCAAATTTTGTGCAATCATACAGTGAAGCCGAAAACGAACGACTCAGTTTTAGAGTCTTTTCGGCAAACTGTAATTGGGACATTTCTAGATTTTTACTTTTCATATAGTTGGTAACAATTTGTGGATACTGTTTGAAGTCAAATTTAACACCAGAATATTTCTTTTTGCACCCGTTTTTCGAACACTTTCGTTGATTTTTATCTGAAGGAGGAACACTTTGTGATCGATTGAATTCGTCCCTGCGCCGTTCTGTCTTTTCTATATCAGTAGTTTCCGTTTCTAGATTTATCACAGATGATCTTGTCATAATAATTTTATTGGATCGCTCAGAGTCAATCAGTTTTGATGGTCCCGCTAACAAACTGTTTCGAAGCTTAATGATGTCCATATCTCGTTGGTTTTTCTCACATTCAGAGCAAGGTGAAGTTTCTGAGCTGCTGCTGTGTCGACAATTCAACGTATCAGGCGAGGAATCCTCTGATTCGGATTGAAATATCCGTTTACTATTGATCAATGGAATTTTTAAATCTGTAGGTCGTTGATTCGAACAACTGGGAATGTTATATTCTGTATTTTCTGCAAGTGAACTAGTTATCTCATTGTTAGCCTGTTTCTTTTCATTGTTATTGTCTAACAACGTGCTGTTTAAATTACTTGGACACTTTTTTAATCCAACTAATCGATCATTATCGCCCAGAACAAAGACAACATTGTTTTCTTTATCGGAATCATCTATTTTTTTCTCATTCGATTCTTCACAATGTGCTTCTGATTCATTTAATTTCGGCAAACTAGAGTATGAATTTTCTTTGCGCAGTTTCACAGGTTTCGGGAGAAAAACTTTTCTAATTTGATCCGATGCTTCTTTAATATCGACCAAATTTTGCATTTCTTCTTCTTGAAAACAGTCAAATACTTTAAAATTACTTTTCACTCGGTCTGGGGATTTTTCAGCGGTTACGTTGCCAGCACTGATTCCTAGACTTGTCACTTTATCCAGTAAGGGATGAGCAGCGAATTTATTTCCACTTGATTTTTTACTGTCATTTTTATCAATTGTATTCTCTTCTTCGGGGTTTATTTGTTTTGTTAAGCTGCCTAAACAACTTTTAGTTCTTGTTAACCCGAAACATTTACTTTCTGGTTTCTTTTCTTGCACCGCATTTTCATCTTGTTTAATTGTTGTCAACGTTTTTAAAGCTGACATTTCCAATTCTTCCGTTTTCGTCGTTTGTACATTTGGTTTGCTCGTATATTTATTCTCACTCATATTTTCATAGCGTTTATTACTGTATGTATCAAAATACTGTCTATCACTCTTTTTCTCTTTAAAGACATCTTTTAAGCATATATTATCTGCTTCTGTATTTTCATCCATAGATGCATAGCGAAATAAGAAGTTGCGTTCAACCACGCTACACCTTATAAAATAGGTTAGCACATTCAGTATTCGTACAATGATTTCGTTTTTGTTGTTGCCGCATACAACGGTGTGAGCTATTTTCGTTGGGGAGCCTACAGCTCCGTACAAGTCAGAGAGCTGGCCCCACAGAGGATTGCAGGGTGCATGGAGTTTGGAGAGGCTGTCTTTGTCAGTCTGCGAGGGTGGCAACACTGTCGATACCCATCCAAGGTGATTGGTTAGAACTGCAGTCAATAAGGTGCTTATAAAACTGCAATTCATAGAATTAAACAGGAATAAAGGAAAATATATTAACTTCAACAAACAACTAAGTGTTGATAGTTACTAATACTTACAAATTCGTATGTTTAGTATCGACGGACTCCAGGAGTTCACACAATTCTCGTATGAAACGTTCCGCGTACAGACTAGCATCACTTGCATAAACAGGATTCACGCGCGCACTTTTCCACCGCTCATCTAATTTCAGAAAATCGTTAGTAAAAAGTCTTGTCGATGGTCGTCGACTCTGTGTGGTGCCACTATCGATTTCTAACAACGAACTACTTAATAACAGGTTATTTCTCGTCCTATCGCTTAGTAGTAGATTAGTTTTCGAATTATTTTTCACTAGACTGCTTTCACTTTTTGTCTTCGTTATATCACTGCGCACTGATTCACTGTTAATAGGTTTGTTATCACAGGCAAGCTGATGTCCAGACTTGGTTCGTGAACCGAGCGAGTGCCACAGGTATGTGGGAATTATAGGGCCGGTGGCAAGGTCCGTCAGCCATTGTGATGCTTCTTTATACACCTCGTACATAAGACTAGCGAAGTTGCCTGGTTTGGTATATGCAGACTCGGCTCCAGCGCGGGCCCTACACACCATAGCTTCAATTAAAGCCGAGTGTTCTAACAGGAAACGTTCTAACTCTCTGCAAACAAACAGAACGCATATCATGCGAACCCGTAATACATATTTAGGTTTCAAATGGACACAGTCATGTTTGCTGTGACTTACATCTCTTGACCTTCACTTAAGCGTATTATCACAGCCAGGCCTAGTTTGCTTGAACGATGGTGGCCTCGCGTCATACACTCGTCCGCGGACGCCGAGGAATGCACACCGGACAAGGAGCTATCGGAGCAGGCATTGTAGTCCAGTGACGTACTAGCACTTCGCAACCACCGCTTATACAGGCTACCACACGAGAACCCATGCACACTCGCTGCAAAAGTATCAACAGTCTAGAAAACAAAGCGCTTCACATGGGGCGACACGTGACATAGTACATACATATATCACTATCCTAATATCATATGCAAACTATTCACAAATATATATTTCCAAGCAAAATATACTACAGAAAGAACTTAAATTGTTGAATAAAATCCATTGTAAGAAAAGATCGTGCTTAGTTTAGTATATCTACATAATATGCTTGTTGAAATTGTAGACAGCTTACCGTGTTCGTGTCTAGTGTCCCATAAACACATGGATGGGGGGCCGCTACTCACACTACTGTACGACTGTTCACCGCAGAATCCCGAATCACCTTCAAGACTGGGCGCTAACTTTGTATTTGTCATGCTTAGATTACTTGCAGGAACGTCTAACGGTACACTACCACTTGCTAAATATAACCAATAAATCAAACACATGTCAGAATCCTAAAGAATACATTCACATCGGACATGTCCATAAATTAACCGACATGAATCTACAGAAAAAATAACTTGTGAATAATACATATATGTATATGAAAACGAGCTAAGAGCGAGAGAATAAATAATTCGTTACTGAATATAATAGTAACATTTGTTACAAGTCAAAATGTGTAATGAAATGAAAACAAATAAGGTAATATAAAAACGATCAGCACTATTAGAAAAGGTTTCTCTACTGCTAAACTACAGCCGATATACATCAAAACTGAGTAAAACTCACGTGTTGTGATCTTGATATCCGATTCAGTACTGTAAACAGAGACTTGTTCGTTAAAAGACGTTGTACTACTCGCACTGGAACAATCTAATTTCACTGACTTGTCAAAGCTGTGTACCGAACTATTTGATCTGAGCGCGTCAAAGTTGTGTGACGTCACCGATGTACGGCCTCTGATTGGATGACGGGGACAAGGAAATACCTACAAGCACACACGTGCCACATTATCAATATAATGTTCGGTTGCATAACAGTGTAATACAGAGTTGTAGATACCTGTGTGCACATAAGCTTGGCAGGCGATGAGAAGCTATGAATTTTAAGGGATGTTCCCCTGAAACTCATTGCAACAGAGCCAAATACCATTTCGCCCAACTGGACAATGTCTCCACTTGGCCGGGTATACTAGAACAATAAAAATATATTCAGGAAACTTAATATCAGATGATTGTTGTCAACATTTCTTACTTGATATCCATATCCATTGGAGATTTCAACAAACACCTCATTTTTATTTGGTTGTGATGGTGTACCAGAGGTACCTGTAGCTGCCGGAGGTTTATTTACAGTTACTGGAATCGGAATTTTCTGTACTGATTGAGAGTCAAACAAGAGTTTTCGACCACGGAAATCACATTCTCGGAACAGCACTACTCGTACCTGCTCTTGTGAAAATGTAAACGCACGCTCACTGAAATAAAACAAATATTCAAATGTACTACCAACGTTACACCATACAGTTTATTATGAAATTATTGTTCACGAATAAGCATAAAATAAAAACTGTATATGAAATTATAATTATTTTGCGCTTTTAGTGAACAACATTCGTTAGTCATAAAATTATTGACAACATATAATTATTTTACGAATGGCAACGAATAATAACACTATTCTTCAAATTGTTAGGTTTCAATCTAAAATTTCGAAATTAAAATAAAAGACAAATATAAATACAGTTAACAGAGATTAAAAAAGAATTAAATGTAATTTATTACAAACGCTTTCTTTACACATAAGCAAATAAATATCAGTTAAATCGAGAGTTTCTGCCATAAATGATGTGGCTTACTTTTTGTGTTTTTCAGCTACATTAAATTTTTAATAACAACTCGTAAGATGCAAGTTGGAATACTATATGAAGACTATAGTATAGTGTGAAACTAATTTGTAGTTTTAAAATAACCATGCGATTCAAAAGTAAGCCCCCCTCCCCCACCCCACTTGTATGACATATGACAATAGGAACAGAAGTTTCGATAAAACACTACAATGCTTCACAAGGATAGATAACTTGTACATAACAAAGAGTGTGGGTGGGTTTATCAGAACTATTGTCCTCCTTCCCTTGCGGTACATGTGACTGTGTGACGTCGTCGACACGGTCGATAAACAGTTTAGCGGTCACTGAATATGTGTGTACTATTCACGACGTCGCTATAAATATATGTAGCACGTGATGATGAGATAGGTTAATCTCTCCCCCCGCAACCACGGGATGTCTAAATAAATTTCACGTGACAGTCAACGATGAATCGCGGGGCACGGGGACACCATCACGCGTTGTCATCAATGAATATTTTTGTATTGTGATTGACGTGTAAGGCGCGGGAAACTGCTTACTGACGTCGCAACATATAAAAGGGCCGTGGCATAATGAAGCAAAGGACACAACATATTCAGAGATTTGACGCAATAGAAGTACTAAGTGCACTGTTCTACGTGCAAGCAATGCATCCTGTTTGGAAGTTTTTCAACGAAAATACATTACGTATATTCATGTGATTGCAGTATATTTGAATTATATTTGATGTAATATTAACAGCGTCATATGGTAGTTAAATTTAGAGAATTTGCACAGATACTTGTTGCGAAAACATGAATCATGTTCACAGAGTAGTACGTTGTGACATACAAATATTTGATTAATGTTTGTTGTTATATTGACAGGTCAATGCTGCAACGTGGTGTGTAGAAATACGTGACAATTTCACTAGTTAGTTAAATAATGAAAGTATTTAGATTTGAAAGGCTACATTTACGTGTGAGACTGTGATAAAACAATATTCCTGTGTCTTAAAAAGAAAAAATGTTAAGATAGAATATACATAGATTGAGACGACTTTTCGGAAACAATTTTAATAAATTGAACTGAAACAATGATTAGAAACAACAGAATCAATTGTAGGTTATGTTTAGCTGATTATTTACAATTGTTTAATTAGGTGTAAATGTCACTCACCATACATCCTGATGCTTGTGGTATGATTTCTTTCTCGAAGAGAAGAGTTTGTTGATGAGTAAGGCCATAACACGTTAAACTATTGGTATTTGAACATTTACGTTCACAGATTTTAAAACATACACCATGCCAAGAAAATATCTTTAGTGTAAATATAAAATCACGTGCATTTACAGTCATATGATGTGCGGGTCAGTTGGCAAAGGTTGGCAGTGGCACACAAACTTTTGTGGGAAGTTATAAACAAACTACATTGATGACATTTCTACACGCACACAATCAAGTCCAACACATGGAAAAGATTTATTTATAAATAACTTTGACGTTTCGTACTCCTGGTGCGACATCTCCTGGAGGATTATCCAAGTTTTGCAAGCCAGCAGAGTGACATCTCATAGGTATACTTATAAACTACAATCCGTCAATTTTAAAAAGTTTTAATCGCCACGTTGAACGTAAACAATAATTGTTGTACGGAAGAAATTTAACTCTCTGGGTTTTACAATGTGAAATTTTTCTTTCATCTTTGTTTTCTGGACTACCTATAATTACAATGAGCGAAAATTAACGTTGACATGTTTCTGATCTTGCATTTATTCTTCTATTGCTACGCCTAAATGTTTGCCATCCGCTTTACAATAACTAAAATTGGGTTGCACTTTTAACTTTTGCGTTTGAGATTATAATTACAATAAGGGATTAAATACTTTTCAGAAGAAATATACATGTCCATATGATTATATTAAAATGATTTGTAAATATATTTTCATTAACAAATAGTTTTTGTAAAATGTATTTTTAACCCAGACAAGCAATTAGTTAAAACATAGTTTTTATTTGTACCATCATCCTAATTACATAGGATATCACGATTTATCATTTAATTTATGGAGAGAGTTGTTACTCTTTGAGGCGAGAATGGAATCTGTATAGGTTTATGTAACTAAATAATTAAAATTTTTTGCAGACATTTTTTTAGTTATAAGCAAGTTTTAAATAATATAATTTTAATAAAAATAAAATGAAATGAAGCTAAATATAGCTGTATTAAGTGTAGTATAATACTAATATGTACACGTAACATCTGATGATCTTTGATATATTAACAATTTAATGAAGGTATTAGGGAATATTACCTAATTTTTTGGAATTTTTTGATAAAAACACTTTATACTGAGTTTTTTGATTTTGAGTGGATAATTTTTCCGTTTTTTTAGATAAAATATAATCATTAAAACAAGGCAAGTACTTGAACAGTATATGTCCCCGATTTTTTAAATTAAATACATTAACAAAATCATACTGGGGAAAAGTTTAAATTATTTTTTGTGTCTGGGGCGTCGAGATACCTTAGACCAGCTTTAGGTATATGTAACATTCCTATTCGAAAAAATGCGAACAAATCAAAACCAGCAGCTGCCGTATACAATACTGTTGTAATAGATTACGTGTTGATATCCAAAATAAAATATAATTAAATATTAATCATCTATAATGTTATCAATATAATCTGGAAATTTTAATTTTTTACTGTTAATTGATTATTCGCGACTTATTAATTTAAAATTTAATTTAATTCATTAAATGTTGCAATAAACATTTATCAGTTTGTACATAAAAGCGGGTGAATCTAAGATAAAATATGTCATTTACCAAAATGAAGTTTATCGTTTTAGGGATGGATGCACTGTATTTAGTAAGTACAATAAAATATGTCTATAAAGTGATATGTAGAGTACCAAATAACTTCCTAGATATTACGACAATCAAGACATACCATATTGGTATTACCAATGTATGTTATCTACATTGATAAAAACTTTAATCTGAAATATTCCGTGCAATAAAACATTTTTGTGATTACTTAAATTATGTTAAATTGTCATGAAGTATAATATTTTAATGTTTGATAAGAGGTGATTCTGCTGATATACAACACTGTTGTCCAAATAAAAGTAGATTATATTTTATAATGAAGACTTTAGTAGTTGCAGTATTTGTTGAAATTAATTTCATCTAGTCTTGATTAATCTAAGGAGATTAATACTCTTTGTTGTGAACAGCCTTCTAGGATTACTTAGCAAAATAGTAAATAAACAATGAAAATATTGTCACGTTCCATATGATCAGTTTGGATTCCAGATATCAAATTCTATAGGTCATTGAAGAAATATTATTATCTGATTATCTACTAAACAAAACAAACAAACAAACCTGAGACAGAGGAATTTATTTAATTTAATTTCCCATTATTAACCCAATAATCTAA
Organism: Calosoma granatense; assembly: GCA_022063505.1. Classification (NCBI taxonomy): domain Eukaryota; kingdom Metazoa; phylum Arthropoda; class Insecta; order Coleoptera; family Carabidae; genus Calosoma; species Calosoma granatense. The sequence goes on along the minus strand of JAGJTL010000073.1, from coordinate 1,438,367 downwards.
ACTCAGGGGAAGGAGGAACAACTGTTTTTGTCCTTACAGTAACCATGATTGTTAATTTGAATAATATTATAAATATAAATAATAAAAGGTACAATAAATGATTGAAAACAATCTTTAGAGCAAACACATGTATATGATCCTTGTCTGCAATACTGAAAGATACGTATAGACTGTTTATAGCACGAAATAAACATTTATATGCTCTATAATGTACGTGAAATTTAAAATAAAAATTTACATTCTATCATTATTGAATGATGATCTTATTTATTAATAGATAGCATAGATATTATACATGTATATAATCTGTCTAGCATACATATTAAAATGTAAACAACAATATAACAATGAAACAATTGATGCCTTGTCATTGAGTACTTATTGGAGGATAATTGATAACATTAATAAACACAAGGAAAAACCCAATCTGTATTTTTCCAATTAGATTTTGTAGATAAATGTACATATATAAACTGAATACTTCCGATGACTTGTATAGTGAAGTTTGAAATTCACAATGAAAGTCCTAATAGCTGCAATTCTGTTAGCGACTGCTTCAGCCATCCAGGTCAGTTACATGTATTACAAGTGACAAATAACCATACTCATTAATACATATAATAGTATTATATTTTACACAACTGTAATATGTGAATTGTAATAAATAAATTCTATTACTTATAATGGTTGATTAGTATGATTAGTGAAAATTTAGTAAAGCAATACTTTATTATATGCATTACAGGCTAAAGTACTGCAGCATCCGATGGTGACGTTGATGCATTTGCAAAACAAATCTGGTAAGAGAATTTTCTTTACTGAACCTATCTACCTATCATGCACATCAAATATGTGACAATTTGAATTTATAATCGAACACTATTTACGAATATTTGATACTGTTTGTGATTGCACATGAATCTATGTATTTTATGTGAATGTATAACAATTATATTGATTCTAGGATATGATTCAAGAATCATTAGTGGCCAACCAGCTGCAAAAGGACAGATTCCGTGGCAAGCTGGAATTATAATTACAAAACCATACGGCCAATATATTTGTGGAGGTTCTTTGATTGACGAAGAATGGGTTTTGACTGCAGCTCATTGCGTTGAAGAGTAAATAAATGATACAAATGATTACCAATCACATATGATAATAATTACACACGAAATATTTCAGTGCTATTTCCGTTGAGGTGCAACTTGGAGTAACTAAATGGGGCATTGATTTTACGGAGAAAATAACTTCAAGGGATACTCAGATTCATGAAGGTTATAATGCGTGGTTGCATAATGATCTTGGTTTGATTAAGTTACCACGTAAAGCAGTCGTAAGTGGTAAGTGCATAAGCTCACTGAATTCTACATAGCAAGCTACGGTATATGTAAGTAATGAAATTTAATTTAATTGTATGTTCATTTATAGATACCGTTAAACCAGTTCGTTTACCTTCACGCTCTGAAGGCAGTGATCCTCTGGTAAATGTTAAAGTAACAGCTAGTGGATTTGGCGCAACTTCAAACAGTATGTATATTATCTGTGGTTTATGCAACTGTTAAATACATTTCTACATTAATTTTTAGCATAACATTAGAATATTGATTGTATACTTAAATGTCATTGTCACCAGAAAGTAAATAATGTTTATTTGTTATATGAAATTGCAGGTGGTGGAGCAAGCACAATTTTAAATTTCGTTCAGTTGACGACAATTACAAATGAAGAATGTGCAAATGTTTACGGTGATTCCATCTTACCGTCGTCCATCTGTGCAGTTGGCAATCCTGAGCACAGTACATGCTCGGTAAGTACATATACTTTTATTAACATATAATGTTCATCACTAAATCGCACAATGTTAGTAAACATTAAACCAACATATTGCATAATGCTATGAGAAGTTACAACCCGGCTAAACTAAATTGAATAAACACAAAAAAGAACTACAAACAGTTCTGTGATAATTTCAAACTGAATAGAAGATATATGAATTTGTATGATTCCAGGGTGACAGTGGCGGTCCGTTGGTACTTCATCAGGATGGCAAGGAGCCAACTCTGATTGGTGTCGTAAGCTTCGTGCATATTGCCGGCTGTGACAGTGGTAATCCATCTGGATATGGTCGTGTCAGCAGTTTCCTGGATTGGATCCACGAGAAAACTGGTATTGCTATCCAGGATTAAGAACATTAAGTTTCATAAATAATAAATATCTAAATGCTACATTTTATTAAATATAATTACAAAATACAAAACACTTTATATAATTTATCAAAATATATTTATGTAAATACTTTATAAAACATGTGTTTACGTTGTTGCTAACATATCTATAACAATTTTTCCTCTAAGATGTCCGGCTTTTGTTCTTTCAAATGCCTCGGGGATTTCATTGAAACTATAAACTTGGTCAATCATAGGTACCAACTGTAAAACAAGAAAGTTACTGAGTATGAAGAAAATTGAATTACCGTTACTTTTATAGAACAGCTAGCGGGATAGGGTATTATGGAAAGTCTACTAGAATATGATTTATGAGAATAATTTATAAGAATAATAATGCTACAGGTACATACAGGTATATCCCCTATATACTAGGCAACAGATTTATATAGTTTAGTTTAGACACGGTAAGATACTGGGGCATTGTTAAAATACTGTTATTACATTAAATTATTTCTATTATTTACCTCAGCATTTCTGATCAATCTATCAATGAATTTCAGCCCGTCTGTTGATGGGTAAAAATAAGCCCATTTTACACATTTGCCCTGTGACAAAGTTAATAAATTCGAAGGAATCAAGTCGGCTGCACTTAGTGCCAAACCACCAATTAAACCATACTGATCTGTATTACGTAATAATGGTGAATTTAATGATATATACGTGGTATATTGCCACGAAGATGGAATCGTCTGATGTCCCATTTTAGCACAGTCCAATACAATATCGTAACTAAAATAGAATACCAGCTGTCATTATTAGACTGTGAGTTAATAGAAGAGTACAGAACTTCGTACTTTCCCTGCGAAGCTACATTGCGAATATAATCTGTGTCTCGATAGTCTAATGCACAGTCAGCACCTAAACCTTGTACGAGTGGTACTGCATCAGTTGAACAAGTGCCTATAACCTATAAATGCTATATTTTAAACAGATGTGCTGAACTGAAATAATAAAATAAAGTATTTAATACTCACTGTGACACCAACAGCTCGTAACATTTGCACAGCACAAGTTCCTACACCACCTGACGCACCTAGTACTAATACTTTTATGCCTTTTGTTCGTTTCCAACGTAACCCACCGGTAAACCAGAGGGCGGAATATGCAGTCAGAGCTGCATACGGCACTGCAGCTGCCTCTGTGTGCGTTACTGCGCATGGTTGCTGAACAATCTTTGCAATGCAATAATATTCATTAACTCCACAGACAATTCCATATATCTAGTCGATAATACCTACATGTGCTTTGTCTACAACAACATTTTCTGCATGAGAACCTTGATTATAAAAAGGCACCACCCCATAAACTTTATCACCAATTTGATATTCATCACCAACACCATGACCTTTATCAATAACTATACCAGAGAAGTCCCGGCCTAGGGTAAGAGGTAACACTAAATCCTGACAGCGAAACAGTTTTAAAAATGTTCGTCCGTAACCATCTATAAAAACAAATACATATTTATAAACTATAAATGTCTACTATTTCACAATACCTTTCATAAGAATATCAATAGGATTTACAGACGATGCTTCAACTTTAACTAAAATTTCAGTCGGTTTTGTTATGATAGGCGTTCTTACAGAACAATATTGTAAATCTTCGCCGAACGAATGAACTTGCCATGATTTAATTTTATCAGGTTCTTCCTTAAGCTGAGCTACCGATAGACTTCTGAAATATTTTGCAACATATCTTTGTTGATGTAAAATTGTTTTTAACATTTTATAGTGCTTGTAATTAAATAGGTTATATTTATGTTCACTTTGACACTTGCACCGCTAATAAATGTACCAGTCGATAAATTCTTACGAGTGTCTGGCACATTATATTATTGTGAAAAAGCTTTATCATATAAAATAAAATACTTGGTCACAAATAATGTTCTTTGTACTAAATATAAGACGGATAATATATGTTTTTGTGATGCATGACAATTTGCTGTATTGCAAAAAATTGCTGAATGAAAACCGCGCAACTTTATCGCATGGTAATACTAAAAATTTAGTCCAAAGCTACACGCAACAGTTCATAATTACTTCGACTTATAAAATTAACAAAAGAATATTGTTAGATATACCAGCAGAATTTTGTTATGTTTAAATATTATATTAAATTAATATAATTAATAGTCCGTGATAACTTGTACAGATTTTAAATATTTTAATATGGTTTTTTATAATTGTAATGATCTTGTTAATTAAAATCAGCCCTCAAATAAGGGCCATATGTTACCCAGAATACAATAAAAATGTATATAATTGATATGTTAATATATTTCTGTTATTGTGCAGCACACTTATTAGACAATTAAATACATATAACAAAATAAGTACACCTACAAATAAACAGTAATGTTTTATATATTAACAATAATTTGTTTTTGAGGTAATCGTTTGCTGGCAGGAATAGAATGTGTTGATACTTAATAATATCTAGTTCTAGTACAATGTTGTGAAATATGCAGAAGACTGAAATGTGTGTTCAGCGAAAACAACCGCGATGCGATTATTTATGTTTATCCGTAATGAACGTGTCGGGCACATTCCGTTACATTTCGCAATGCTAATTTCCATTTGAATTGAAAAGTAATTGTTGTTGTTACATTACGGCCTTTCTTTCGTGTGCGAAGGATGCTGGGTTCCTCCCGCGTGCATCCGATGATTTAAAACATGCACCGCACCTCACCGGGCGCCCACCGACATATGTCAAGGATCCTCGATGAACGTACCTACAGGAAACAGGTTAACATGACGCTCGATATCTTCGTCTGCTCTCAAGGGAATTTGTATAGTAGCCTTAGAAACACTCTGGACCATGCATTATTATTCTCTTAAGAAAAATAAGAATTGTGTGTCTTATCAACTGTTTCAAATTTACTATAGTATTAATATTTGTATTTCGTCAAATAATATTGAACTGTTGCATACATATTTTTAATTGCGCAAATGTTATTTGCGACTTTGTTTTTATTTTCGTAATTTTAATTGTAAATAAATATAACATATATATTACACTTCGATTAGCTTTATGTTTTAGTGTACTTTAGCCGTGCTACAGCAAGGTTTAATTTATTAAAAATAAATTACATTCATCATGTATAAATTATGTATTGTAAGTATAATTGTATACTAAGTACAGTTTAACTCTTTTATTCACGTTTTAAACAAATGAAGATTTAATTTAATTATAATAACAAATACGTGATACCGCAGGATTAGGATAAATAATCTGTCGTAATTTAATTATATAATGAGTGACCTTTTGTTGAATATAATATTGGTGTAAAATTTTAGTTTCGTAAAGTTCATAAGAAAGTAATATACGAGTTATAATCTAAGTTTCTA
>JAGJTL010000073.1:1395169-1416106 GCA_022063505.1 Calosoma granatense | reverse complement strand
AAAATGTTTAATATATTATTTAGTATTGAAAAAAATATATACAATGGTATTGTTATTTATTTAACGGATAATAAATCTGAAATTGAAAGAGATAAAGACGGTAAAAAATAATTACGAATTATTAAGAATACCCGTTTTGTTTTTTGTTGTCAGGAACACAGATTTTAAAACAGTGTTTTTCCAGTGCTGAATAATATAATGAATTTTCAGTTAGTTTTTCTGAAGACTGCTATAATTTTATTATGAAAAAAATTTATTACTAATTATTTTTCCAATTCTATATGCGTATATATTATTTCACAACTTCTTTTTTAATATTCACACTTTATAGTCAGTAAAGAGTAATCTATGTCTGAACAATTTACTCGAAATTTGACAGGTTCAAAAGTCAACTGACAAAAATTGGACAGATATTTAAGTAAGTATATATTAGTAGATAATTAATGATATATTATTAGACAGTAACATTAAACTATAAGTTGATTAAATAGCTTCAGGGTATACAGAGTTTTGTAATTTTATGTTACGCTATAATACAAATTAATTCGTTAAGGACATTGTTTTGAATTCGTGACGTCGGTGTTTTCCGATGAATATGCTGCGTTGAATTTTATCACGCAATCTAATTATTATAATAGTCGTTTAATTCAATTTTCTCAGCGATGAATGAAGATAGTTACTAGAAGCAATTTAAATGTTTAACAATAAACCTAATCGTCGAGAAATAGAGATCTGGTGATTTTGTTGATATAGAACCGATATATACATGAGAGCAGACATATAGTTTTCATATTTTATTATCATTTGAGCAAGATTTGTTTATAGAATCTTTATCTTTGAATATAACAATTCTATTGGTATACATACACTATACAGATTGTACTTGCGATACATATTTCTTTACAGCCCATACGGTAGTAATAATAAAACAATTACAATTCAACAGATTATCGAATCATGTTCTGGATTGGGTGCAATACGCACTTTCAATAGAACATAAAGATGATCCAGTGCTTCGTTATATAATATCTAACTAACAATGGTCGTAGAATTATTTGAGAAAGGCGAATCCAGTATTGCAAGACTGCACCTTGGGATCATTGCAATATTAATTGAACATTAAAGTATTCTTCTTGGCACTTTCACAATGTCAAATGACATTTACAAGGGCTAACTTGATTTTTACGAGCAAAGCTACGAAATGTCGAATAGTCAACAATGCGACATAATGTTTTAAATATCGCATATTATGATTTATCTTTATGTAACATGTAAACGTATATCGCGTCTTTGTTATAGAAATCTGTACTTCTAAGATTTAAACATTTATAGAGAATGTTCTTTGATATTTTTTGCATATATTTATTTAGAAATATATTGTCAATGATCAGCATATTAATATAGCATTTTTACCTGTGATTTCGGAAGTTATTTCATTAGTTAATTAACTAATTAGAACATTTTAGTAAGTACATATGGTGAGAACAGGACGTTGTCAATGTAGATCCGGTTTTATTATATTTTTGTCCCGTTCCCATGTACGACAATAGGAGAATTTCCATAATTAGAACTGCATTTACATAATTCATAAATGATTTGAAATATTCGCCAAAATTATAAAAGAAAAAGAACAAATAAATATTGCGATTAATTTAATTTGTGTAAATTACAAAAATTTACAAAACATTATTTATTTAAATCCTATATTATGTGCAATTAATTCACGTAATTCGGTATTTGAATTCTTATAGAGATAATTTAAATTCATTTAAGCAATATTCTTTTATCATTAAAATCGTTATGTCACTTTCTTCTTGTTAGAATTATTAAATATTTCAATATAGGTGCATTGATCCTTATTATAGAAATGTACGATTAATAAATAATATATTCATATCCATGTAAACAGGTACAAATTGAAAATGAAGCAAGCAAATGTCAGTGGTTTCGATTGTAATATAGATAAAATAGCAAATATCTGTACATAAACTATGATTTAAAGACGATAAACACCTTGAGAAAAAGACTAAAGAATATACTTTCTCCGTATAAAAATAACGTTAATAAAGTAATGCTAATTTCAATATTTCAATGACATTTCTTGGTTTATGTAAGAAATATTAAGTTTGCACATGTTTAGAAAATACTGATGAAGAGTAGTATGAGGTAATCTGTATCTTGTAAATAGAAAATACTGTAGAAATTTAATCTTAGTGCCAGATTAGTAAATACAGATTTTTATAGCTGATTGACATTTGTTAACTTATCTGCTGTATATATTTTAAATATATCACATATTTTGTGGGAGTATTTTTGAAAATAGTTTTATGTATGCATAAAATTAGACTGAATGTTCAGAATCATATAATATCTATAAAAGTTTCTAAAATCAGTTTCGACTGCTTATGTGAAATATATTTGGAAATATCTCATTCCGTACATAAATATCGTGTTGGTTCACAATTTAATATTAAGAATAGAATAAAATGATATCTATCAATTAATTTATTAATATCTGTCTTTTTTTAACGCAGGTAGTGTCAAAAATTAATGTTCTTTTTGTGTTTATGTAAATGTACGTTGCATAAAAATTGTGTAGGTGTAGTAAACAAGTGTATAAAAAATACAGTCTTTCATGTATTCTCCACGGTCCATACATAGTGTTAATAAATAAATTCATGTTAATTCGGTATAAGAATTTGTTGTGAATTTTATTTAATTTCGATATGTACTTTGTAACATCGTAGACAATATTATATGAAGTAAGTGTATGTGTATAATAACTGAACATATTATACAGGATTAATAAATACAGATTTATTTGTAATTGTATCCAGGAATATACAGTTTGATTGTAACCATATGTCAGGTAATTATTCAGCTCCTTGTTAGTAATGCGCAACAATGACAGATGAATATACATCGGTAATAAATATAAAATCGATGTTTATTCAATGAATGCGTCGATTATAATTTATAATTGGCTATTTATTTATTAGTTTTCGCTGCTACTTTCTTCGAAGTGAACAGAGAGTAAGAGTGACACACATTTCATTGTGTCATTGAGTAAGATGAAATTTTTGAGAAGAGAACGTTGTGTCGTTACAAGGTGAGACACAATGTTGAACTGACATGTCACGACGAGTAAGCATGGCTGGCTATTAGGAATATATTCAGTATTCAGAATGCTATTCAGTACTGTGGGCATGCGTTAATTGAGATGAAAACGATTGTATAATACATCAATAGGCGTAATCGGAATGTAATTGTAGTAATAGTGTTCAAGTGGAATTACTACAATGTACTAATTATATAAATAATGGACACCTGTGTATAGTGACCATACGTCCACTTGTACTAAGTGAACGAAAATATTACAGACATAAATTTTTACAGTATACTGTATGAAAAATAATAACATTTATTGTTAATTGCAAAGCTACTTGCTAAAGATTATTACAATGAATCTTAGTTAATTCATCTAGTAAGATATGGTAATTAATAACCATTTTTAAAATTAATATTGTTAGAAAACCTGTATAATGTGACCACTTTCAACCAGTATTAAGGTGGTTTTATAGTTTTGTATACCTACGTGTAACTTGTTCTTCTCGTAAACAAGTCAGTTTGTATAGTGTGTTTATGTTCTGATTATATATTTTGTAACAATGAAAACTGGACTAACATAAAATGCCAAAAATAAATTTACTACTACCAGTAGTAATTTCCTAGTGTTTTTTCCAAATTAGAAACAAATGAATATATCATGTAATTGAAGAGGCGGAACTTATTAGTATCCGCCTACTTGACCAATGTCACCATACCAAAGATGACCACTCGTAAAGGTTATATGATTCACCTAATTAATTATATTATGATAAACATTGTATTAGCAACATAATTGACAATAAATTACTGATCATTACACAAATGTCCTATTCACTTGTCATGCATAAATCCATTGGTAATTATTAGTAGTGGGTCAATTTCTTTTCGGTAACATTGACTGGTATTAAGTATATTTTACATGCAATAACACTAAAAACTTTTGATTATATGTGTTTATAGAACATAAAATAGCAACATTTACTGCATTAATTTCATGTGCGTGCGAGAACAGCTTTAATTTACTTGTAATAACTTGTTTTTCATAATAAGAACATTTATTGTTATGCGGGAATACTCTACTCATATAATTGTTGATTATATAAATATTTGTGTATTAAGTAAGATTCGTTATCTACGCATTGATATGTACTGTAGATATAGGATATATTTGTATATATTTCATGAAAATTCCCAGAATATTTAAAATCTTTCAACAATTGAAATTAATTTAGAAAATCCATGGTGCAAAATTAATAATTAAGAAAATGGAAAAAATTGTATCTTTAATCTTTATGATGACACTTTCCGCTGACTTAAAAACTAAATTCAAATTTAAAATGATGAGATAATGAAATCTTTCTGTCATCATTTTTCATTCAAAATCACTTATTCCAATTATTCGTGTATAAATTAATATGAAAGTCACATTCATCCATCTGCGACAATTGTCAATAATAAAAGAACGTAGATCAGAATGTGATTTTTTCCCAGGATTGCATCACGTATAATTGTGTACGATACAAACGGACCACGAATGAATCAAATATTCAAACATTCAAAGAATGGTATTACGTTGTAAAGACTGTGATTATATAGAGGTAACACAGTTTTAATCACAGGGGCTGCGAGTTTCGCAAAAGTAATTAAAGACGAACGCTCCTAGTTGGACGCCAGTATAACTAACGTGTTATGACGTGTGTCTGAATGAAGAGGATTATTAAATCCACCCACTATGTACTCATACACAGACAAAGTGTTGGCTGTCAGACTGTAGATATGAGATCCTGCTCAATGTTATACTCGTACATCAGCTACGAGTACAGGAAGGTGGGCGACAGGGGGCAACATCTTTAGGAAAAAGATGTGTGATTTATTGATTTTGACTGATTGTACATTATGTGTTACTGAATGAAATGTAACCTATAATTAAAATATTTTATATTATGATTGTATGTATTTCTGTAGCTTCATACAAATAAACAATAAATGCTTAAAAAATTTTATGGGATTATTTAAATTGTGATATATTAAATCCTTGTGCAAATTATGGATATATAACAAATAATACACATATAATATTTAATATGTATTAGAATTGTTATAATTTATGGGACCACTTGTTAGTTTTAAATTGTTCATTGTACTCGATTAGTCAAATGGGCATTTGCTATATATACCTATATTGTCATTTTGGAACTTGTGTAATTTATGGCATGCTATATTAATTAAAATTTATTTCACACTAAGCCAACGTTCCCTGTTGATTTAAAAGAATATAAATATTCCTAGCAGATGCGGCTTAACCGCAAAGTAAGGAAAATATGTTAATTTAATTTTGGTTCTAAGATTTTTTGTATAACTCATCTTAATCGTGTCTACCACTCCTCCATAAATGTTTTTAATATTGCTATGTAATTTTGTGGTTAAAAAATTTTCAATTCTACGAAAATATATCCTTCACCTGTTATTGTGTTTAATACAATAAGAAAAGTCACGAAGTATTTACAAAAACTAAATTTTCTGTAAATCTGTCAAAGATATCATATATACATTCAATAATATTATAAGTTTCATGTTACAACTTTAACAAATTTTATTTGGTTTCTGTATGTGTAGAAAACTAAAATAACAATTTATATTCAGTTGGTTAACAATCGTAACCGTCAACCGGACAACGAAGCATTTTTTTCACAAACTATTCCTTGAAATGTATGTTTTATTTAATTTATTATCTAATGTCTTCCTTAAAATCGCTGACAATTGACTAAGAAAACATAGAATTTATAAATTCTATCCTCGATTTATCAGTCATTGTCCTTAGATATACACGTGCTGCATTACTGATAAGTGCATATTTATTTCGGCACAAAACAGATACATTTACAAAATAATCAAGGACAATATGCATTAGAAGTATTAGCAAATAATTGACAACATACAATTAATGCAATATCTTTAAACATGTGTATGCGGACAATGGTTATATATTTTATTGTTTGATTCTATAATTAATTATTAACTAATTAAAATATTATTAATTGAATATGACTGTTCTCACCAAATAACCTTTGTGTATCGTGAAACTAAAATGTTAATTGAATTCAATTATTATTATTTTGATATGTTAATGCTATATTTATAAATTATTGTTTTATAAGTTATTGGTATTCACATAAGTGCTAATAGCGGCTTCATTGAAAGTGGTAAAAGTAATTTAATCGATACGTCAAGCGTGTAACCTGTACATAATATAATGTAATGTGTTTCACACATGCAAAGAAATTAATGCAGGTATATAAATTAGTTATAATTAATTTTTCCTGGTAAATTTATGATTGTATAAATACTGTTTTAAATTTTTTGACATGAACATATATATTTGTACTAACTTTGATTAGTTTTGTATAAATGAAAATTTTATATTCGTCATTTAGTTTCAACATATTGACAACTTTATTAGGAATAGATCTAGTGGACCTTAAACTTTTTTACTACCTATTAATTTGGATATAATTACAGTGAAATTTACAGCATATCAGAGACATCAACGGTAGATCAAGAAGTAAGCATTCTGGCGCAAGCTCATAATTTGTTTGAATTGATGGTGATTTGAATAACATAAAATTCCAATAAATACATATATGGAAAGTTGCATCTGAACAAGTATGATACGAGATATTTCAATGTCGATACAATTAAAAAAATTAAAATGCCACTAAAATGTACTTATTAGCATAAAATATGGTAAACGATAGTAATTAAATATTGATTAATTTAATGAATATTTTTTTTATGTAACATTAAATAAAACTTGAATATAATATGTGATTACGGATATAAATGTTCTTTGTTCAGAAAAGAGGATACTTACTTCTGTTTCACAATGTGGGTATAATGGTTATTCCGTTTAACCACGAATAACGTATAATTAATGGGCACCTGGATGTTAATATCTCCATTATAATTGTAAGAATAATTGCGGAATACTCGGTACATGGATAGAACTGTTGGACGGGAACAACTCGTGCTGTGCTTGTATGCGAGAGATTCTGCAGTTATAGTTAAGTAAGAGTGTATTAGATTCAAAGTGGATGACTTTATAAAATTCCTATGCAGTTGCGGGTGCCCCTCCTTGCAGTTTGACATCCGCAAAGAGCGTGCGATCGTAGTTGGCTGACGCCTGTTTTCCTTGGACCGGAGGAGCATAATATCATCCGTTGCCGCAATCGTTTCATATTTGATGAGGTGTGGTCAATCTATCTAATGATGAACCAGAACACACCATTTTAAAATGGTCGGAGAGTGGGGCATACGTTCGTTGATGGGCCCCCCAATGTATATAAAGCCCCATCGCTATGTCCACTTCGTACACATTCGCATTACGGTGCTCCACTTGGGATTATCCTGATCAACTTCACCAATCCTCTCATCATGAAACTGGTACGTAAGCACAATATTGCCTTATCTAATTATTATATAGGTAACAAACATATACTATTGTGTTATACCACGTGTGCATCAATTTGTAACAATCAACACTATTTGGTCCTTGTTTGTGATAATCAATCCTTACAATAATTAACAATGAATGCGGGTTGCATAAAGAGTGAATATTTTAACATGTATCTTATTGAACAAGTTGCAAACAATGTCATTTAGATTTATTAATCCCTACTAAAATTGATGAAATACAAATGATCTGTTATCAGAATTAAATATATTCCTGTAAAGAGAAAAATATTCAGATTAATTTGTGGAAAATGTAATTATTTATATTCATCTTGCCTTATTGTTCCAATACAATGTCAACAAAATTTTTTTATAGAAGTTCATGTTCCTTATAAATCTACCCCAAAAAATTGTACATTAATACTATTATTATTTGTAAAGTGAACTTTTACTTTCATTGTATTAGAAGAGACGTATTTAACAAATAAATAATCGATTAAACTTTAACCAAATCTTGATATGTTATATTCTTGTGTGTGCAACTTTCATCTAGTTACCTAACTTGTAGTGTGATGAATGAATGTTTACGGTATGTTCCATATAACACCGTGCCTGTATGAACGAGCATGTTTGATCGTTGTTTGTTATGCTGTCTAAGTATGTGTGTGTGTGTGTGTGTTACGAGCTGAACGTGGTAGCCATAGTAATGATGTTCCATTGTATACAGCGCTTGTTGGCGGCACGTGAATGAATAATGAATGTTTCGATATTAAAACCCTGTAGTAATGGGCGGTAGTAATTACTTACTTAGTTTTTCCATGAATTTATTGCGTAAAATTATGCAAATTTATTTATTACTCATGAAGATGTTTCACAGATTCTTCTGTTTGTGGCAAAATTGATATTTCTATATTTTAAATGAAAATTCAATATTTCATGTGAAATTTGCTGCTAATTTCACTAAATTTCATGTACATATAATATTTAACTGATTTACTATTTTGAAATTGAAAAGTGTAATACGATTCTGTTGTACATTGCAGGCAGTGTTCGCTTGTTTGATTGCCGCCGCCGTGGCCGCTCCTCAATATTACCAACAACCCTATCAGAGGCCCTTCGTACCCATTACTTCGCAAACCAACGAGATCAACCCAGATGGATCTTACAGATACAGGTAACGGATATTCAACAATCAAAAAACCCTTAACAATCTGTTATGTATCAGTCACTATTTAAAAATGTATTTCTAATTTCAAAATAACCTGACCTTTCTCTTTTCACAAAGAGACTGAAATTATTGATGCAACCATAAAATTGAATGATTTATAGTAAGGAAATACATATTCTATGTTCGTTTTACGATATCAAATCTATTTTGTGGGTAGCAGCATCTTTCGACATTCTTTCGACATTCTTTCAACATTCCTAAACTATCTAATGTTACTAATCTCAGACCTATTAAACTAATACTTTCCTATCCAATGCTGATCTAAAACACCTATCTTACAGCAGTGAAATTGAATTTCTTTTTGAGTAAAACCGGATATTCAAAGCTGAGAATTTGAATATAATCTTCTTGATTTATATACTAATTCATTGAACTCTTACAAAATCACAACAGAATTTTTAATGTCACATATGCAGCTGTTTTATTTTTACATTAATATTGACATTATTCAGTGATTACATAAAGTAATCATAAGAGAAGAGAAAGTAACAAATATTTAATAATGCAAAAAATGTAAATGAATTTACTGACAAAACATTTTTCGATTAATGTGGATTCTTCAAAGCATGCCTTCTTTTATACAAATTTTCATGTATTTTCTAAATCTGGAGAAATATTTCTATAATTATTCATCAATGAATTTCCTAATATAGAGGTTGGGCGTGTTTGAGTTTTAGATAATTTACATCAACTTCCATATATAAGAGTGCATTTTTGTATAATATGCTGCAAGTATATAATAATTTATATTTTTAGCTACACCAGCGGAGACGGTAAAGCTGTAGAGGAATCTGGATATTTAAAGAATGCCGGTACTGTTAACGAAGCTGAAAATGTCCAAGGTTCTTTCGCCTATACTTCCCCTGAAGGTCAACCCATCCGTGTCACCTATGTCGCCGATGAAAATGGTTTCCGCCCCGAAGGTGCCCATCTGCCAACCCCACCACCAATCCCAGAGGCCATCGCCCGCAGTTTGGCATACTTGAGAACTCAGCCCAGCTACCAGGAACCCCAATATAACCAGGGAGCTTACAGGCCCTTCGGTCAGCAAGGATTCAAACCCTACAGACCTTTCTAGATCTAGACAGCCAGGATACATAATCGACCCCTTTCCCATTTCGAACATCTCTCCATAGTTCGCGTGCTGTTAACATTGATTCTATGGATTTACGAACAAATCATACTGGATCTATTTTATACAATTCCTAAACTTTCCATACGCCATCAACAGATGGTGTTAGTGAAGCCTTTATCCTGCAATACTCTTCAATCCTCTTGTGTCTTCCCATTCGATACATACAATAGATCTATATGATTTGTTCTGTTTTCATATTAAGCGTTATAGTGCAAAGTACAAATGTAATCAACTTTCTATGCCATATTACATCATTTTACTGTAGAATCAAGTTAACTGTGCCGAACTATAACTGATATTTAGCCACCAGTATTATACTAACGCAAATAACGAACATATTTCAGCAGGAAAATTCAAGCTAGTTTTGAATTTACTGGTGTAATTTGATCGATACTATTGTGCAGTAATGCCAATAGCTTGTAATACCAGCTTTCGCGCTGATCATAATTAGTATTAAAATAATTAATTAATATGTGAAACGAAGACAGGTATATATGTACTTTTATACGCGTATTTTATATTTTATACACATAACAGATATTATGTACAAGGGCAAATAGACATTTCAATAAAGAAATGCGAAAATTATGTAATTGTATGAATCTTTCTCACACTTCTAAACATCTTCAAGAAACAAAGCAACCAGCTACAAATTCTGATTATCTGAGATAAATCTCTTAGTTAAAATAAGATATCGTATATTCTTTGGGTCAATGATTAATAATTCAGTCATTTTCTAAGTTAGAGAACTTATAATAATGGCGATTTTTTACTTTCTTATACACAGTATAAGGAAGTATTGGAATAATGAAAAATTTGATTGTCAGATTTTGATGGTAATACAGCTTTTGATGTCCCCTGTGTACGTTTTGACTATTTTCTCAATGATGTCTGTCTATGTATGCATGTGTGGAGAGATAGAGTGATGAAACGTCATATTCAAAAGTTTCTTAATTATGCGAAGAGCTGATTAGATTATAATTGCAAAACCGGAAGTGGAACCTTATTTAAAAAAAAAGACATATTGAAAAATTTTTCAGACAAGAATTGTAAAAAACAATATTCTGAAGCAAAAATGTTCTATTCATATTTCTTCTATCTCTATTCAGTTTTGAGATATAACTATTTATAT
This sequence comes from Calosoma granatense, assembly GCA_022063505.1. Taxonomy (NCBI): domain Eukaryota; kingdom Metazoa; phylum Arthropoda; class Insecta; order Coleoptera; family Carabidae; genus Calosoma; species Calosoma granatense. The sequence goes on along the minus strand of JAGJTL010000073.1, from coordinate 1,405,054 downwards.
GTTCACTGAATATATTAAAAGTATCATAAAATGCTTTGAAAACAACAAAACAAAAAAAATATGAAATAAATTACTTTTTTGAACTGTCAGATATGTGTCACTTAAAAATTTGATAGCATTAAAATTGAGTTTTGATATACATGTGTATAAAGGCGTATGGTGAACATACCAGATTTTTTGGTTAAAATTTTTACCTATTAGCCGTGGCGAGTTGGAATTTCGGGTCCGATGGTTTTTGGGGCGCAGATTAAGAATTTAATAGCATTCGGGTGATGTGAGTTACAGTTGTTGAGATATGGGCGATTATTTAGTACACAATGACTGTATCTCATTAGATCGCTTAATTTTGCTGCATTTTTTAAGAAAGAATGCTCGATTTACCCTATATACCAAATTTAAACCCTGCAAAAATCTCACTTTCAAAATTGTCAGTTTTTATTCTGACACCAAGAATTTTTTTCTAACTTTTTACCTATTGGTCGTAGATGGTTGAAATTATTGCTCCGGGGGTATTTTAGGGCGTAAATTAAGAATTTAATGTACATTGTACGATGCGTGTTATGGTTTTTGAGATAATGACGATGTTTTGGTACAAATTGGCTATATATCGCAAACCGTTGCACTTATTCTAATATTGATAGGATATTTGCAGTAAGAAAGCGGATTTGATAATGTTATTTAATTATGTATCCTAAAATCATTATTAGTAGTTGTTAATATTTAAGTATGGGAAATGAATTTCGGTTGTGTAACTTTTAAGTACTGCTGATGTGTTGATACTAACGCTACGGTGATAGATTCAAGTATACTATATCTATTGTTAAAGTCGTGTAGATGTCGCTAGTAATATGCTACATTATTATAACGCATTATGAAAGTGATTGTTAAGTTTGGTAATACTTTAGTGTTATGCTGGTGGCCTGTTGCCGTACAAAATAAATTTACAATTTTTTTAAAAAAACATAGATTTAAATAAATTACGAATAACCTAAATTTTGATATTATATTATTTACATTGAAAGTAGCTTGTATTATCGTGATTTAATAGTATAAATATTTATTTACTATATAATAATGAGACTGTTGGAACCTGCAACCGAATATATAGTAATGTTATCCTGGTTGCCTGCTACACTAATTCTCATAGAATGTACATTCTGTGTTAGAAAAGTTCAACTGTATTAATTCCATTAAAATTTAAATTGGAGTTTAATGTATTTAGCTTTGATACAAGTGTGTTTTAACTAGATATAGTTCTTAATATTTAAAACCAAAAGATAATATATTAATACTATAATTGCACTATGTAAATATAAAGCTAGTTTATGGAACACATTTTTTTTATTTTTCAAACTACGTTATTGACAGACAGTTATTAAGAATTTTTAACTTGATTAATATTAATAAAATCTTCTTTATTCGTAATTTTTTATATATGTATATCTGTAACTCGGAGGAATACATCATACCCAATTAAAAAATGTAAGAATTCTCACATGGGTATTACATGTTATTTTCTTCCTAGTGAACTAGAACATTACATCTACTTTCAGGTTATGAAAGTAATAGAAAACAATAGTTTAAAAATCTTCGTTCAGTTCTCAGTATAAACTTCGTATTTGTGACATGGTACTCTATGTCCTCGAGGCACATATTAAACATAATATTTTACTATATAACAACACTATGCTACAGTATATGTACATATATAATATAGTTTTTGCTAACTCGTACATTTGCCCACACACCAACAATGTCTATCAGTATGTGATATATGAGTGTATGTACGCTAGTATGGTTGTTATACAAGTTGTGACGTGCACAGAGCGACCTGTATTTACAGGTTACGTAATTACTACGTCTATCATCTCTTGCCCGCAGGCACATCTCTAGTATGGTACAGAGCGTCCGTTACATATGGTCAACAGTGTTCGTGATCAATGACTTAAAGGTCGTACCGCAAAATACTATAACGATCCGCCATGTTATACTTTGTAGATAGTTTAAATTATTTAAATACATTCTATATGTAATTTCATATATTATACACGATGCATTACAACTACAATTTGTTGCTAAATTATAATATAGCGTAATATATTTTAATTTTATTACCAAAATACCCAATTTAGAATTATAGTCAATACAAATTATCAACGCATGGCGGCCATTTTAACTTTCCCCCACATAGAGTGCAACATCGTTGGCACGTTTATTTGTTCATGCTAAAACACAGCTATTAAACAATATTATTAAACCATGCTACATGGCATAATATGGAGGAGCATCATTCCACCACCATGGCCTGACCTGATCACTTCTATGTTAGATGAAAATAACAATGCTCTAACATAGTATCGAATCATCTTCTGTGTATTTAATTGGTTGTCCTTTAAACACGATTGCTACACTTAGCTTTTAATGTCGGTGATATTCGTTCAGTTATTGTTATTATTTAAATACAATTAAAGTTCACGGTAATATGCAGTTTATTCTCTTTGTTTTATTGAGCTAATACTTAAATACGAATGATTTATTTCAATAACTTCACTATGTCATTTCAATAATAGTTACAACATTCAAGGTAATAGTTGAGACTTTCGAGAAGTAAATAGTACTTCATTTATATTTAAATATTTTTTATTTCTGTCTCTTTACAACCGAGTTGTAAGGATAGAAATTAAATTTGGTTCCAACAGGAATGATATCTTGTAGCCGGATGTTACGAAATACGAGGTTAGGTTTGATTCGAGAAATAACATAACGTAGTATATAATTATTTTAGCAGAACTACAGGTAACTTGATTTTAGCGTGAAGAAATGTTTCTTTTTCAAAACAGACACATTCAAGTTAATATAAAGTGTATAATTTTATACAGATATTATCAAAAATGTTAATACAATGCCTACAGTTTTACGCTGAGATGGTGTGCAAAATATATAATTATTCTAAACTCCCACGAGATAGAAAATAACTGTAATTTCGAGTACAACTCTTACACAAAATGCACACAATCTGCCTTCTTAACACTTAATTAATATTCACAATAAATGTAAATTTTCACATTGCACTTGCAACTTATTGTTACATAACTGTTCTTATTTCATTATTAACTAATAATGTCGGGGGTTCAATGCTGGTCATATCATGTTTAGTTTTCATAATGATATTTTGCTTATACAATATAATAATATTGAAGTTTTTATCCCATATATTTACGATTTCTATTCAAATCAAAAAACAAAACTACATATTTAATACATTTTTGTGTGGATTAATGAATTATTTTTTGAACTTTTGAAGAACAATTATAAAATACACTTGAACGTCGCTGGAGCAAAACATTCGAATGCTAACCACATTCATTTATAGATTTCCCATCGATTAACGTGATGCGACGAGCGAATATCACGCGCTTTAGTACAGGAATTCGAAGGATTTGAATTTCGAAATCACAGGTGACCCTGGATATTGCTCTCACTAGAATATTGAACAAACGCTGCGCTTCGGATCGTAACTAACCAGACTTCGTGCAATCAAAAGTGTTAATTTAATAATATCGTTCGCACAATAATGAATAATACAATCAACAACAGCGGTTTCAATGTAAATTCAAATTCATTTTGTTGGTTCTCACACATTTATTTACTGACACATGGATTATAACATAAAATAATTTGTTATGTTTTAATTGTTTTAATGGTTTAATTATCTTGCGGAATTTTAACTTAATTTGCAAACCAAATTCGTCTGGGAATAGTTAGTCGAGTTAATAATAAATATTGATCAGTTTGAAGTTTAGTACTTTTTCAATATGCTGCGCAATATGCAATATGTTCAATTGGCAACTTCATAAATTCTCTACGCAAATCTGATTGCAATGAGTGTCTAGTTCAGTGTGTAGGTTTCCTTATCACACCATAGGGGAAAATAAATAACACTTTAGTTTAGTGCACGTGTCATGTGTGTTGTGGAAGGTTTTATTACAAAATTTCCATATAGAGTGTTTGCGAGCAATTACACGACTTATGACAACCTCGGTTCACTTAGATTTTAACGACCCAAATGTTATTTGAATGATGTCAGTAGAATAATAATGATTTGTACCCATAGTACACCATATATCGCCTTCAAAAACACAGCCAGCAGTGAAATTACTAGCAACAACCATCACATCCTATTCAGGATTCAGAGGAGGAGAAATGTTAAATTAAAATATGGTTGAAATGAGGGCATCTGTGACTATAATGCATACAATAACGATCAAAGATACAGAATTCCAATCGTGGTATATTAATTTCTAATGAGCGTACTAGTTTAATGAACAATCCCCTACGAATATTGATGAATCGTTTAATCACGAACGACATCTATGTAGAAAAGCCGCCTTCGAACATTTAACAGCACAAAGACATGCAGAAACGCATACACGAGTAGGTGAAGTCACTAGGGGTTTTTTTACGGATCTTGATCGTTTAATGGCATCTAGTTATGGAAATGAAGTCGGTATGTATGGGCGGAGGTGTATCACAGCCAGACTATCACGACACGGATGGCTGAAAAACGTCGAGATTTATCTACTACTAGACGTGGTTGACAAGTGAACTAACCCGTACGTTGCCATAGTTACGAAACTCAGATCGGCGAAGATGGCTTTGTTTCTCGTGTGCGGGTGTGTCTAGTTGTGTACTGGTTAGGTTTGAACTTTTGTGCAACCGTGGATGTGTAGATATAAAACAGGTAGCTCCTGCAGCACGAACATACAGCGCCACCGACACCGTGGTGGGAAATAAAAATACTACTATTCACTATAACTATTTACAGAAGAACATTGTATTATATCAACTAGATATGAATTATTTGGAGTCTTGTATTCTGCTAGTCAAATATTTGTATTTACAAAACATACGTATATAACCTTATGAAAAACAATGAATCAAATTTAATTGCAAATTTATATTGATTCTAATTATAAAAATTAAAAACATTAACATGACGATATACTATTTTAGAATTAGTGACTTAATTTAAATAAAGATAATAATCATTAATACAAATTTATATTTTAATTACTGATATAAATTTCTCATTAACTGATTACTAATTTACTGGCCGAAGGTTATCTGAGTATGTAATATATAGCAGATTCATGGAATTACAGTTCGAGCATGAATGAACGCGGGGTATCAGGCATGTTCTCACTGTACGAGTATACGTAGTACGTCTTATTGCAACAGTTGATATTTAACGCAAGATGAGTATTAATATTACACACGAACATGTTGGAAGACAGAGTGATTCTATATCAACGTAATGTTATTGTGTGCTATTAAAATGAGACTGTGATTGCTATGGTGTGATGTACGACATTGTGCCAGGTACACGATGCACCAGGATCGTTATGATTGTTTATGTTGAATCCGGTAATATTGTTGACAGACATTCGCTACTTGACGTCGGTGTTCATCTAACCGTTAAATGACTGATGTTATTAGAGGTTGTAAATTATTTGAATTTATTTCAAACCTGTTCACCTGTTTATGTTATGATGTAAATATAGTTTTTAAACTCATTAGAGAATACTGGACATATTTGAATCACACAAGACACATATATGTTTCAAGAATAAGAATTATCAATGTCGTATGTTTGGTATAAAGAACGACTAATGTTTCTTGCTTTGTCATGCTAGAGGCAATTTGTATAAGAGGGAATCTTTGTTAATCACTGAATGTAGTATGAACGGTAAAAGTACATATGGATGTACTGGACGAGAGTAACGTAAGGTAAGGTAATGTAACGATTAGTGGTATTAGCGACTGTTGTACCGGCCCGTCAATGGAGAGATGGATAATGACGATCGCACGACCTGTAATGATACCGTTTGCCGATGTTCACGAGGCGTGGTGTGGCATTTGAAGTTCACGTCTATAGCGGCATCTTTGTTACGATTATTTCCTTTAAATAGCCTACTTTATATGCCCGCATGTACAATACAGGGTCTCCGTCGCCTGTAGCCATCATCAGCATACAGTCTCGGCTTCAGACAATATTGACATAATTTTTAATTTAAACTCTATATTTCATTGTACAAGTTTTGCAAGCATGGTAAAGTTTAATTATTCTTTTATTTTAGAACTGTATTAAGAGATTGAAATGATATCGATTGAGTAATTCATTTCTCTACCTACCTAGGTTCAGTAGTGAACATTACAGGATATAACTTACAGCCGATCCTGGCACAGGTGACTTCATCGCACCATGCAACACGACTTGCAGTGGTTGAAGTGCGCATCCTGCTGCTCCGAGTGCCCGCTTGTGCCTCATTTTAAATGTTTTATTATTGTGGTTTTCACAAGAGGATATTGTAACAGTTTTATGCTCGACGTAAATCATGTTTTACATTTTATACGCTTATCTGGTGTATTTAACAATGTAAGCATTTTAAGGTGTGTACAATTTGAACATTACAAAAATCGTGACAGATTCTAATCTACAATGAGTGGAATGCTTATAACATACTGTAATTGACTAATATTATTACTTGAATAATGTAGTGTAAAAATAGAAATTAACTTAAAAAGTCTTATTACAATATATCTCTAATTAAATAATGAAGCTCATTTCCAGATTATGAAATAATTGTTGAACTATTAAATAAGAATATAGTTTAACAATACTTACTGAAATATTATTAGGCCATCTCATCACGGAACTGCCATAGAATAATTTCACTAAACTGTATTATTATATCAATTAAGTGAAGTGTAAATGACTATATTAAAAACCATACACTCCAATTAAATATAATAACAATACTTGCATTTAATTAGCAGTCTGTCACACCTCAATAAATGCCAGTGACGTGCAGGCCCCATGTACAAAATAATACGAAACACTTTAAGTCTATGTATTTCCTAAAATAAACTAGTTTCATTCTTAATTTCTTGTTACACAAACAGATTATATTTCATAATAAATATTAAATACAGTATTATGTAATGAATCTAAACTGACACATTTTTATTTTTCAGTACATCTATGCTGGTGAAGCATCATCAGAAACTATTAAAATGGCCACCATGACATTTGCACGGGATGTACAAATAGCAGATCACGTTATGCGCCATTTTTTTTCTCTCACTTTCGAATGAATAATTACGTTACGGCTACATTAGTGCATAGTGTAATATGCCCCAGTGGTGATTCTAATGTTGTGCGTGATATGTTTGCACTGTGTATATACTGGTTGACGTGTGCGTGCACGTAATTGAGGTTATATGCAAATGACGGATTGACCGGTACCATTTTTAGTTCCAGTTATCGCCATCGATGGCTCTGCCAGCGATACTATCTAAGATGAACCATTACACTTTCTAATTAAAACGAAATATTGGGCCCTAATTTACTTGCAGTTTCAAATTAGTAGCGTACTCATTCATAGGAATATATGAGCGAAAAGACGGGTGTTACGTATGATGTGATATTAACATTAATTATCTGCAAATTATTGCTTTTTTCCTATTATGTTCCTGTTAAATTATAATGTTAACTTGTGTAATGCACATGTGCATTTGAAACACTGATGAGATTTCTTAGAAATATAGTATAGTGGTTATTGATTAATCGAATTCTGAATTTCCTAGAAAGCTACAAGTTTCAGTAATGTTCTCAAAGAATTGTTTCTCTGTTACGCAAAATACAATACTTAACATGTCGATTATTAAATACCTGTTTTTCTTAAAACGCCATAGTTAATAAAACAAAGAAAAAGAAGAGAACCTTCTGAAGGACAAGATTGTTAAGAGATCGTCGAAGTTACCAATAATTAAAACAATCGATTAGAACGTCTCGCGTATTCCACGCAACGCAACATCGCAATGTGGATTATAATGAAGTGAGCTTCTAATTAAGGAAATGACTAAGAATATCAAAGAGACAATTTGTATTCCACGTATCCACTCTATTCGTATAGTGAATAAATTATATTTTAACCAAGATTTCATTACACAAGAACACATGACGACAATCAAGTATCTACCTACGCATTTGTGTTATTGGATACTTAGAAAGTATGACAGCATGTCACAAATTTCATTCTAATTAAACATTTAAACTGTTATGTAATTAACAATAATATAACCGTAAATATGTCTTTATATGTTATTGTTTTATGATTATTTTATTGTAAATTAAAATTGTTATTATTATTATATGTTGTATTGAAAAAGATATTAGATTCTATTTTTATTACTAGAATAAAATAAAGTTAGATTTTTCTGCGATACAACTTATTAAATTCTGTGTTGTATATCCGCATTCATCATTCTACACATACGACAATAAAGACACAGTGTGTGTATGTATATATGTGTAATATTACATAAGTAATTCTCACACTGAGTGTGAAAGATCTCGTCTGATTCGCACGTCTCAACTTTGCCAGTAAAGTGAACGGTTGTCGGGCGCCTTGGCTTCTCATTTTGCATTCTGTCAAGATGATGATGTACTATATTTAAATTTAAAATGCCGAAGTTAAACAAACGAAAGTGCACAGAGCATGTACGCATATTACCTAGAGATACACTACAAAGCAAATTTAACGCCAACAAATTTGATTGTTATTTGATGAAGCCAGTATGTTCACGCGTTATTGTTCATTGTTACATTGGAATGCAATGCTCATTGTTAACAGTCGACATTGTTTTCTCATGATTTGTCGTTTTTTGAACGAGAAGAGTCAATGATGATTGATAAAATTTGAAGGATGATTTTAAAGAGCAAAATTCTTGCTTGCCATTGTTTTATTCGATATCATTTAGAGTTCATTGTCTTGCAGACATTATTTTGTATGTGCAAATTATTGTATAATAATGTAAATCTATTTGATTGACTTTTATTTAGGTTTAAATATTCTTAATTTTTATTGAAGATAAATAACAAATTATATTCGTTAACACGAAGATATCTGTTTCCTGATTCATCAAGGATGTGATTTAACATTTAGTGATGCACAAAACTTACTAGTAATTATTTGTTCAATTTCTCTCTTTGTCTTTTTACTACCATAATCCTCAATAACTCAATCACTGTTATCTAATCGTGCAAAAATGATTTGAACAATTCAAATCAATCATCGTGTTGTGTGCGGTCACGACATGGGCAATGATAATGATCATTAAGACATATAAGTGGCTTGATGCACGATGCCCATCTGAAATCTTTATTTACCAAAAATGTCAGCACCGAAACTTACATCAGATCATGTAATTTATTTTTCGCAAACATTTTGTTCTAAGAATTATGCCAGCGGTAAGCAAAATATATTCACAAAATTGGATGATTCTTTTGAAATAAATAAAATTCCCAGTGATACTAATTATTGATCTCCGTCATATTAATAACAAAAGCTTGTAAAAAATTGAGCAATATTATTCTATTAATCATGTACATTTAGAAATTTAATAAGCGTGTTGATGGGTTCTTTTCTGGAGAATATTAAAAGCAAACGAAGTGCAAATCATTTTAAAATAAAGTATCTGATTTAATAGAGTTTAAAAACTGTGACTCTCTATTGCGAATAGGAATGTTTTGGAGACGCAGAAATGTAGAAGTGAGCGTAGTCCAGTTTTAGTGTAACGTTTATGGACGTTGATTGTATGAACTGGCCAGTCACGAACAAGGAAGACACCAGCATTACAAGAGTGTTGTCTACTTTGAAAGAATCGCGAGCAGATATATACAATAACAATAACTGACGTACATATACGGATTTATGGGATCAACGAGGTCTCCGGCACCATCGCAAACATTGATGATTGATTTCATGGGAAAAGTGTATTTGCGTAACGGATTAATAGTTTTGTTTCAATATAGAAATAATT
>JAGJTL010000073.1:1379880-1394271 GCA_022063505.1 Calosoma granatense | reverse complement strand
TGAAGTATCTTCCTTTCTTCAGTTATGAAGCTCACTTTTATATTTACGAATAGTTTAAGTTTTAAGCAGCGAACTAAATATCACAAGTTTAGAGTACTAATATTTTGTTACTACTTTTGAATAAATTCATATCTTTGTACTGACTGTAGGGAAATAATGAAAACGTAATATTTGATTACGATAATTTCTGCCCAATTACACAGAAGTCATAACTAATATTTAAAATAACAGTACGTACTGTTGCCTGTGGGTATGACTGTGTTTTCAAATGTGATCAGCCAAGCATGAACATGGCGTTGTTAACTATGGTCATGATTTAAATCAGCTTAACGCCTAATTAGGGCAGTAAGATATTCACGAACACGGCATTCAGCCAGAGGATCAGTCGACACCATCTTCAACTTGCACTTCTTCATTTCACTTCACGCAATGTTGCATGAACTTGCGCAACTTCCATAATTCACAAATGAATGTTCACAGAGATCTAGAGTAACACATTACTCTAGTTATATTATGTAGAATATTGATCCAATGATTTGAGTATTTAAAAAAGCGTATATCACTACATTATAGAATAGAGCGGATGTAAATTAATGAAGGAGTTTTTTTTCTAATCCAGAATTGAGAAAGGAGGAAGGTTATGTATGCACGTATGTATGTAGAACTTGAATATTTATGTATATGGATGAAGTGAACGGCATGAAAATTAGAGAAAGGCCAAGGTATAGATCAATAGATGATTTAAAACAAAGTTCATCAGTAGATGATTCAGTTTATTGTTGAAATAATCAAAAAGAAAGATTCGCAGATTATGCATACAGATAAGATGCATATTTAATTTGTGTGTAGGCTGAAATTACTCAGATGTCAGAAGAATAAATGATTACTATTCGTATATTGAAATATATGATTAAATAATTTGATAAGTTTGTATAATAATGTCTATAATTAAGGACAGTTGGTGTTAAAATTCTGACAGGTTATTGTTTGATAAATGAAAGACTAACTTGAGATTTGATATATAATCGGTAAATGTGCAAAATTATATTTGTATTATATACCTAAATCTAAGATTCTTAAGTTTTTTTAGAAATACACTCTGTGTGAAATATTCTATATAATTTCTAATGTAATAAATACGTACTTATGTTGGTGAAATATACTTACTTACAATGTTGGTGGCAATGGTTTTATTAATAAATTGTTAAGAGTCACGATATCTGATTAGTGGATGTGGGTATCTGAAAATGGCGCGTGCTACGTAATTACAAACTAATTGCACTAGAATGTGATATTTCTTACGAGAGAGACTAGTTAAATGCTATATCTTTTGATATAAGAAAATTAATTGCTAACCTGTGCAGACATGCAAAAACACAATTATGTATATGAACGTGGATGGTAAGTGCATCACTTACTTACTATGTTGAAATATAACTCTTATCTTCTCATTTATTTATATATATATTCCCACATGGATTCAATGTGTAGTTTTTATGTATATTGAGCTAGATATCAGACCAGGTTATAGAGGCATAAAAATCATGCGAATACACGGATCTACGCGCAAATGGCCATCAAGGATGCGTTGTGTAAACCTGTCTTTAACTCCATACACTTAAACTAGAATTATCGTTAAGTGGATATATATTTGTCTAGGTTATTCATAGTTGTGGATATTGTGTAGGAGGATTAGAATAAAATATCTGTACTTATAATGAAACGGATCTGTTTAGAATATTTCAATATGCCGTAGTATAAAATATCATACCATGAAAGTAATAGTATTTGCTGATCAGTAAATCAATTTTAAATATAATAATTTAATTTTCAATTGATAAATAGGATTGATATTGAAAATAATAAAAAGTTTTTCATGACTTTATCAAAAACCAATTCTATGCATGATATTAGACGTTTTCATTGAACGTGATATTATATTTGTCTAATTTTTATAGAAATTTCAATACATCCTTCTCTTCTGTAACACATCTTTCACTTTTGCACATAACATTTATGCAACTATAGAAAAATATAGCTACCGTCTTTTACCGTAAGCAATAAAACTAATAGACACTGTAGCAATTGTATAGACCGCAAATGAATCCGGATGGTGAAGCATGAAATTGACCGCAAATGCGGTACTGCATTTTAAGATAAGTGCGTTAATTATCAAACATCAGTGTAGCATCGCATCGATAGATCATTTACAATTAACATTTATCGTTTACCGATTCAAGTCACGATCTTAACCGGGTAATATATGTATAGGTTAGCGACCGATGGTAGTCGCTGCTGTTCGCTTAGTAGTGACTGGACTTCATGATGATGTAGCTTCCTCTAAATATGATTGTTGTTAATTGTTTTGAACATAGTTGGTGTTAAAATAATATGTAGTAAATTACTGTATGTAATAATATGCATGTCAGTGGTCCGTGTATGCATGTTACATGTGATGGGGTTTGACATGAAGGAAGAAACTGCTATTTGGAAGCAGAAAATTACTAAATCACTAATATATTTACCATGTAAAACATTGTATTATAGATAATATGAAATATGTACTTGGTAATTTAGTAATTCAGGTGATTTGATTTGAAGAGCTCGTGTGGTCTCTGAACATTGGCTATTTAGTGAAGTTCTGAATAAATCTGTACAAAGTCATGATGAAATAATAATGATGAACTTATGAGAGACCTTTTATATGATTTATGTATCTTGCAACAAAATTTAAACAAACCATATATCATTTCATAAATAAGTAATACACAGACGCACATAGTTTGTATGGTGTAAACTGTTATATCGTGGCTGATGTTGCAAATTATAAAATGATTTTCTCCCATTTACAAGATATTAAATTTTATAACAATAATTACAGTGATTATAGGAAATCGTCTCGTAAATATCAGTACGTAATTATATTATCACTCAAAGTATCGGTGCTTACACGAATGTGTTTCACCATACAGATCTAGAACCTTGGCTGAAATAAACTGGTCACCAGTCAAATAGACTTGTTCATCATTTATTTATGGAAATAAATACTCAATTTTCTATGTGATATATAAACATGTAAATAAAATATTTATAAATAAATGCAGACATCACACACATAGGCGGTACACATGACTGCAGTGTTAATTGCATGTAAATTTCAATCGTTTGATCCTAGGCGGCGTGATGTATGATTGTTCTCGAATAACATGTGTCTAACATGCAATGTGCGCGCAACCAATAGATATTATTGTACGTTGATCTAATGCAGTTACAAAATCGTGAAACGATATTAAATTTCTTGTTACTCGCAGTTTCTACAAATGTCATAGAACAACAGTAACCTGATTCTGATACATACTCCATTGTTATACCAGGGGTAGTGAAACAATTGTTGGTATTACATTAGTAGTAAGCAATGATACGCTTATGATAATATGAATCTCAATTTTAAATATATTAGGATTGAATATCATTGTGAATTACATTAGACAGTTAATGTTATTTGTATGATATAAGGTAATAATGATGAAAGTATTGAAGAGTTTAACAAGCAGAGGTCTACTTCATGTGTGATAACAACATTGGCATAAAACTTATTTTTTAAGACATGAAGAATGTAAGAGAATAAAAAGTAAATAGGGAAATATTGAATATTAATTTCATTGATTTGCAAACAAATAGATGCTGATTAGTAAAGACATGGTTTCATTTCACTAATGAATTGGAATTGATTTCATGTCTATCGTAGAATAAATAATGATGAATAAACACGCAATCTGACATAAATGTTCGTTTATTTAATGGTATTTATCATGCACAAATAGTGTATTAACTTGGAATTAACACATTAAAATAGCATTACTTTATTTATAGAATTATTCTATAAATTGGTGCAAATGTTCACTGACGACAATTTGTTAATGATAATGTAATATATCTATATGAGTACAAGTACTTGCATTTTATTTGAACCTCACTATTAGAATACAACCCTTTCTTTTGGAATCCTAATATATCTCTAAGAATAGTGGATAATAAATTCATCACCGTTTTATGCTCAGCAACGAGGAAACAGTAACAATCAGTCTATCAATCACAGTGAAAATAGAATTTCATACTAACAATGCCCAACAATTCATTGTTACCATATCAAATCTGCAGTTGTTGGCATAACAATGCCGAATTCATCAAATCGACTTTTCTCCTAGCGATCTAAAGTCTGTCATAAAAGTGTGTCGGCTGGCCGAGTGTATGTTGGTGGGTTTATTTTTTCTTTACTCTACTCATGGTCACTGATGGTAACGATTTTGCGGTTACAGTGATTGTATCTGAACACGAGGACGTTACATATTATGTGAACTATGGACTTTTTAGTTCGATGGCTGCAGTGAGCGCTGCACTCAGGCACTCTGGCGCAATTAAGAGTGAATCTGTGAGATTCAGGCGTCATGGTTCATGTAACAATGGGCCCAACACGTATTTATTTAAACTTCTGTCTAATCAAGGATGATCACTTGAATCCAATGACGATGATGATGGATTTTTGATAACGGATAATAATGAGATGATGATGATGTTGCTGTTGGCGGTTTGAAAAGAAAAGTGACGAAGGTTACTGGAGCGATAATAATAGTAATTGGTAGAGGTTATTGATTAATGGCGTTTGACTTTTTATGATAAGTTCGTTGTTTCATAAGATGATGACTAACACATGCACACAGGTAAATTAATGTTCTTTTCAGTGTTAACAATCGAATTATATAAAAATGTTGTTTTGATTGGCGTTTTATATTTTTAAAAGCTAACTATGTTTCTATCTATTGATTTATCTCTTGAGTAATATTGTATACGTTTTATAATTATGTATACTCGTATATGCAATATTAAATGATTATACGAACAATTTAAATATTCATATATTAAATATGTTTACTTTGTCTGTAATTAATAATATATTAAAGTATAGAAATTACATAATTCACAAATAAATGAGTCAATTTAGAGCCGTCAAGAAATTGTGATGAACAACTAGTTAAAACATATTTAAGTCTTTCTTTGTTTGAAAAGGTCAGTGAGCCATCAACGAAATTGCGCGTGCTTTAACAAGCCATGAATTTAATTGTTCTTTATATGACGAACCGGATGCCGATACGTTATATAATATTCTGTAACACCTATGCGATGAGATGAGCAGCCAATTAGCCAACTATCGAACCAAGGAACCAAGTAAACATCAGCTACCGGTTACTGGGTAATTAAACTGGAAACACAAACAGAAATCGCTTAGTCATACATAGAGGTAATCAATTTAAACCCACACATGTCTCGGATATACGGGTGAGCTCATATACCCGTGTCTAGAGTAAACAGAGACGTATTAAATAGAGCTTTATAGGGCCAAAAACTTGAGTTAATTGAGTTCCATACTCAAATCAAACATTTCTGTTAAAATATCGTAGTTTCTATCTTGAAATGTAATATTTTCTTTCATATATTAGTTCCGATTGTTTCATAAATTATATAAACTAAAAGAAGAACTATATGGTAAATAATAAATAAACATTACATATCAAAGATATAACGAGAATAGTTACAAATATAATACACAATATAATAACTTTAAATGGGCTCTAAATTTCTCTATTACTATACTGACAGCAATGAATTTGAACTGAGTATGAGTATATTTGTGTTTCTTTTGGGTAGGTTAAGTACGAGTATATTCCCTGCATGTGTGTATGTGTCGACTTGGAGTACACGTGAGGGAATCACGTGTGAGTAGAAATTAATCTTCATATAAGGAAAAGCACGTTGTACGGGTGAACGTCCGTAATTGGGAGGACGGTACACGGTTTACATAATATTTAATTACGAATAATACAAAATTGTAAAGTTTATTACATATGAGGTACTTGTATGTCGATAGTCTTAACGTTATCAACATGAAATATGATGTTTATAGATTTCAGAAACAATATAGACAAGTGTGTACATGATGTATAGTATAGGTACACTTTTATTAGCGAAACAAGTAATAGAAAATTATGGCTTCAGTATTAAAGTATCTATAAAATTCTACGGATCATACAAAAAAAAGTTATGGAAAGAAAATATATTAAGATTACAATTATGATATATGTAAATTGATATAGTAATGTAGGATGACTTACCTGTATACAAAAATAGTTCTTACACTATATTGTTTGTAATTGTATTCCACACATCCACAGTCAACGCAACACAATAGATTAAATCAGAGTACAGAAATAAAAATACATCGCTTATCAGTGTTATCTCACGACTGAATAAATGTTCTAATTTTTACGTTTGGACAAGCGTAATCGAAGAATAACGAACTTGACCGTAAAAAAACGATAATCAATTAATATGAAATTTATTTAATCTGTCTGTAATAGACTGTTTTATGTAATAACGTATTATCTAATTCTTAAAAACACTGCCACAATTGTAACAAATCTAATATTAATTTAAGTTTCTAAACTATAAATAATTTACAATAATGTAAATGTATGCTAACAAATTATGTACTAGTATTTCTTATTCTCAATATCAGTATTAACGAATCTAATATAATATACTCATTAAAAAAGAAAAAAAGTAAATGATCGCATTTTTTAATGTTTCTACATGAAAGTGAACGTACAATTTACCACTGAAAGTATGTAGAATATTCTCTTCAACAAGATCAAAGGTTACTTGGTAAATTCATATGTATGTATGTATACTTATTCACTTATTATCAGGAAACGAAACCAATGCAGATTCCAAACCAATTTTGATGAAATAAAAGTTGAACAGAAGAATGTAACAAAATTTGTTTTGTTATATAATAGAATTATGACTGTTTCAACAACAGTTCTATTACAACGTTCATGTAATCAATTTGTCTTAAAACAATGTACTTTAAAAGTTATTACTCAAAGTAAATTTGGACGAAAGTATTACATCATTATTGGTGAAATTTTGAAAGGATTCTTTTTTCTAATTAAGCCACATACTGCAATAGTTACACTTGTAACTAAAATTGCATTTTGCAATGGACACAAATGGTGATGTTATTAATGTTCCCATGAATGTATGTAGATAACATTTAATGGGAGTGACTTATGTTATCTTAATATTATAAATGATATGCTATGAAAAGTACGTTATTTGTTTAAACACTTTAATTTGTAGATTATAAGAAACTATTCTTGTCGTACCCTGCCTGTCGTAGTCTGTGATTATGGACACTGTATTTAATAGGAAAGTTCAACGATCAGTGCATGTTGGAACCTGCTTGTTTCAGATGAGCTTGCATTGCAACGCCGTTGTACTAGAATAACACATTAATTATATAACATCATAACTTCAAGATTCACATACTTATATCTAATTAACCGTGTATAACAACAGCGGCACGCTCTCCGTTTGTTTGTTGCCAAATCTGTCGGCGTATATGTATGTGTGTGTGTGTGTGTTCATCTGTACTGGCATACAAACATAATTACACACTATCTTTATTTGGACAAACCGACAGAAATTTAGGTCGACTAACGCTGTAGGGGTCTAAATGAAATTTGAAAGAATTGTGTTGGATATAATGAATCGATTGCTAATATTTTTGATCAAGAATTAAATCTGGTGTAAACTATTACACGTGTCATTCAGGAACGGATTGCTTACATTTTAAATAGAAATACACAAAAGAAAGTACTAGTCTATAAATAGTTATTTTCTTTCGGAAATGTCAATGTCTAAAATTGTATCAAAATGCAACAGATGTGTATGTAACGCTGTAACTGATTGTGCAAATACCAGACTCTCAATATATGTTCTTTAATGTTTAATTTCACTCCCAGAATGCAATTGTCATTTCTAGTGTTTTGTTAGCAAATGTTTTACACAGTAATTATTACTTGTCTTGTAATTGTCAGTAAAACTTACACATTACATCATGTCTATGTGCAAATAATACAGAGTAAATATTATCTATGTAAATATGAACATAGAATTACTGTTATTTATAATTTTGCAATAAACAAATGAGAACATTTGAATAGAAACATACAATATAATTCAATAATCTACATTTTCAGTACAAAGTAGTTTTTTACATAAGGCGAAAAATCAGTTAAAATCGTAGCTTAATTGTTGCAAATAGTTAAATATACGTATACATAATTATGGTGTATGCCTGCAAAACCGCAACTCCGCTGATGGACGTTAATAAATGCATAATTATGCTACCTCGGGTAACTGGGATATAGCGTGATGTTGCGTTTTTTGCATTATTATTTGTTGATTTTTCTTCAAATAGACAATTGTTTGAAACTTATTACCTGCATATATGTATAACATTTTATAACTGAAATTTTTTACACTTCTTTTCTTCAAGTAAACAATTGAATCTTATTACCTACGGTTTTATATTAGAATCAAGTGAAGCGTTATTAAGCGATCATTTAACAAAGATCTCACGATTGCAGAAAAATTAGAAACGCGCTGTCGTTTACGAAGTAACTGAACGAGCGCACTACAGGCGGCCCCGTAACTGTCATCCGTCAATCTATCTATCGATGACCTCGCATCACGAAGATGCACCTACAATTATAGTATATTTCAGATCACTTTACACTGCTATGTGTATTCCCTCGCGTCCGTCCCCTCCCACCCCTCATCATCATCATCATCGTGCTGATATTCACGCACATTATGATTCGATACCGTTGATGATGTACGTTCGTTATTTTTCATAATATAGATGATCTTGTTTCACGAGGCCTCCCCCTCTGCCTTCCCTGCACACCCCCTTTCGCATAGTGGACTGGACTGATTAATGCAATACCTACCTCTCTCCCTGACTATACTCTATGTGACTATAGTCACAATGAGGGGTGGGGGGAAGAGGTACAAGACGGCGTGTACATTGAGATGTGCTCCGATTTAGTGGTATATATAAAGCCAGCAGATCCTCTATGCTGCATCAGTTTCATATCAACTGTACTCATCTAAGAGCAGTTAGTGAAAACAAACACAAGTACAATAAGTAAATACACCGAAGTACCATCATCCAGCATCATCATGAAACTGGTGAGTGCATATATGGAATAGACATGGTTGTAGAGCGAGAAACAGTGGTTTATTTTACGGATTCGGGTATTTCGTATTCTCTTCAGACTATCTTAAAACAGAGCTTCATCATAATATTATAAATCGGAAAATATGTAACTTATGTTTGAAATATTCGTGTTTCTTGTTAAAGAAATAATAATATATTTCTTGATTTTTAGATTTACACGTAACATTTTTATTTATTTATTACACTGGTATACTTGTATATTTGTTGATTTTTAAGAAATTATAGTATCATCACTATAATATAAAACGCACGATTAATGTATGTACTTTCGACAGTATTATGAAAGATTTTTGTTGCAAACTATCTCAGAGTATATTTCATACTTTATGATATTTGAATTTATAAACATGCATTTTGAAGCAAAATAAGTTTATAGTCGAATCTTCTATTTAGAAACGCATTTATAATGTATATTTCATCTCGATATTAAATTAATATTCAAATGAACAAATGTAAGAAATATTCAGGCATAGACACGTCAGTTAATTTGAACAAATGACGTAGAGAAATATCCTTTGTTTAAATCAGAGAATATTCGTTCTAAATACCTATTTGTTTAACAATGACATTCTATCACATTTAACAATACCAACCATTTAATTAATCACGCGACAATTAAACTAAATAAAATTGCATTTAGTCATGCGAATTCAAGGCTCTTTCCTTAGAACCGGATCAGCTTCACAAAGAATCCATCCCGTGACTAACAAGGAATTAATTCATTCAAATATAGTAAGCAATTTAACACATCTAAATATAAACAAAACCAAATCAGTGAAACCAGTTTTTGCGCGCGCGATACCGAGATGTAAATGAACTAGATTTTGCCATAACTTGTTCAGTGATCTGTTTCAAGGTTACGATGAGTACTCTCGTTAACCTCGTTCGCTGTTACCGGTAAACTCGGGCAAGGTCACATTACGGAACCGGTAGATCAAGTTGCTCTGTGCAGGAATGTGGATCGAAGTGTGTGTGTTGGTATTTATATTATTTACATAAGAAAGTTACACACTCGCCACGGTGTTGAGAGAGTGACGCGTAGGTGAGGACACAAGCACCGATATGAAAGTAATAGTTTGTTTACACGTCTATTTTGTGACTGTCTGGTCTAAGGTCTACCTTACAAGTGACGTGAGTTACAAACCAGGCCTTCCCAAACGTTTATCACACATGTTTTCTAGAAAGTCACTGACTATTCCACAGTATTTTTATACATATAAAACGTAGTAGTTTATAAATGAATCTTAAGAAATGCTTCATATTTATTTTTTTTCTAAGTAATGTGATTTTGAATAATCGCTTGACGCTGATATCATATTTTTTATTATTCGCTCAGTGCTGTACTAATTTTGCCTCAACAGATGAAGATATCAAATAATAGATTAATTTTATACGCGTGCATATAAGTCTGATTTAAATTGTTGTACTGAAAAGTTTTAAAACCTCTCTTATTTATGTAAAGAAACACACGTACGTTTTGGAAAAGTAAATGTTTGTTCAGTTCCTGTTGGCCTCCGTGAACATCTTCAGTAACAGTTAATATGTTTCATTGTATTAATAGGAGAATATTGCATGTATTGTCAGTAATTCATCCTATAATGAAAGCAATTATTGCACGATGTATTGTAATTTATATGTCGGTGTGTGTTTCAGTTTTTGTTGGCTGCCCTGATTGGAGTATGCGCCGCGGCGCGTCTGGATAACACTTACCTGCCCCCAGCAGGAGCTGCAGGAGCTGGCGGTGGTGCAGGACTAGGAACTCCATCCTTTGGCAGGCCTGGAGCAGGTGGTGGTGGATTTGGTAAAATATATAATCATCTTTTTTAATATCACTATCGTGACTTTTCACATATATATATTAATACGATGAATATAAAACGGCTTATGAAGGGAAGAATTTGGCTTATAAATTTATGTCGTTGTGAGAATCGGTTAGATCAATATTTAGTGTTGTTATGCTTGCAGGTGAAACTATAGTATTATCACTATATCTCGCATTTGTGCACGTTGGCATTTTACTTTTAACAATGTGAGAACTGCAATTACAAAATATAATCCGCATGCAATGATGATTGTAGCCTGTTTGTTCAGGCCTAATTTCTATAAACTTGCGACATGGTTTGTTACACATTGTTGCAAGTTGTTCACACTAAATGTCGGCTGTGCTAATATTTTATTGTTCACTACGTTCTCTGCACTGCAATTTTAATTAGAGGCATTATCTTAAATCTACGTTTACATATAGAGTGACGAAGTATAACGCTATACAGTCTCCGTAATCTTAACTTTCTTTACTAACGAACTATAAACAGTTAAAAAAAGGAATTTGATAATTTTTTCCATTCGAATATAAATATTATCTCTTACAGGAGGTAGACCAGGTGGATTCGGAGGCGCTGGTGGACCTGGAGGATTTGGCGGCGGAGCTGGTGGTCCTGGAGGATTCGGTGGCGGAGCTGGTCGTCCTAAACCAACGTACGGAGCTCCAGGAGCCGGTGGATTTGGCGGTGCTGGTGGTCCCGGAGGTTTTGGTGCCGGTGCTGGAGGTCCTGGAGGATTTGGCGGCGGTGCTGGTGCAGGATTTGGTGGTGGTGCCGGAGCTGGCGGATTCCGTCCCAGTGGACCTAGTGGACCTGTTATTCCCATCCTCTCTTACGAGAACGTAAACAACGGAGACGGTAGCTACAGATTCAGGTGGGTCACGACTATTGATCTTACACGGATCTAGATCGATCTAATGATAGGTCACAGGTCATCTTGTACTTTCCTCTCGCTTTATGTTTATGTCAGCTAATAGATGATTATCGACTAGTGGTTGAATAACCTATGACATGCTCTTCTATTGTTCCTTATTGCTCGGTTGTCTAATATGCTAATTTAGTCAATGTTTGCATTGTCCCTCTTTAAACTACCATTTATTATTATAATTGGAACACTTGAATTAAAATTACTTCCGGAGTGCTTTAAATAAAACTAAAATAATGAAAATATACTAAAGTGATAATATTCTACATGTAGCTTGACATTGCCGTAATATTATAATAATAATATATCCGTGCACTTTGCAGTATATTCTATAATGATTTACAAGATGCACTCACTAAGATTTCTCTATTACGTTGAATTATGTTAACTAGTAAGTTATATGCAGTGTAAGTAAACGGTACCTGTTGAATCATTCTCAGGAATTGCAATTGCACTGTTGGAATTTCACTTTCTTCTCTGTAGCAATGCACACAGTGAGATGTAACCTGAGCTATTTCAGAAAACTCATCAAATGTTGAAGAGAACTGTGTTTTAACGACGCACACATATTGAGAAATGTACGCGTAATAATGTTTTGCAAGTATAATAGTTCTTTTGAGGCCGTTTTTTACTTCACAAATTTGTTATTTACATTAGTGGATCATTAACGCAACGCTAATTATTCATTTATATGTAAATATATTCTAGAACGTATCGTAAAATGCTGGTAATAGTTTTTTAATAATGTTTATAGACTTTTTATTACCGATAGTGCATGTGATATGTCAGTTTTATTTATATTTTTTCTATTTGCCCGCATGAGTTTTATGAACACATAACAGTTGTTAAATAAATATAGTAAATATTATTTCACATTTTAGTTATGAAACCGGTAATGGAATCAAGGCTCAAGAAGAAGGTGTCTTGAAGAACGCTGGAAGCCAAAACGAAGCTGAATCTGTTGCTGGATCTTTCTCCTACACTTCCCCTGAAGGACAACAGATCACTCTGACTTACACCGCCGACGAAAATGGTTTCCAACCACAGGGTGACCATCTGCCAACCCCACCACCAATCCCAGAAGCCATCCTCAGGAGCTTGGAACAGAACGCACGTGAAGAAGCTGCTGGTGGTGCCCGTTAGTATACATATTGATAATGTTTTTTACTTTTTAATATTTAACATTGTAGAAACATAGTTTCAGCTATAGAACATTTTGCTAAATATTAAACTTCCCATTTTTAAATGTAACTTTGATATGTTTGTTTGTATAGTATGGACTATAGTGTTTAAAGTGGATAATGATGAATATCTATTGTTTTAGGAGGATACCCAGGTGCCGGTGGTGCTGGAGCTTACCCAGGTGCCGGAGGTGCTGGTGGGTACCCAGGTGCCGGTGGAGCAGGTGGATACCCAGGTGCTGGTGGTGCTGGTGGGTACCCAGGTGCCGGAGGTGCAGGTGGATACCCAGGTGCTGGAGGTGCTGGAAGATTTCCAGGTGCTGGTGGAGCAGGAGGCTTCCCCGGTGGCGCCGGTGGTGGATTCGGAGGTGGAAGGAAACCAGGATTCAGTCCGCAAACCGGATACACTTATTAAGTATAATATTTGTAAGTATCTTAATCATGTTTCCTACTTATATATGATGAAATATGTGCAATAAAACGATCATAATAACAATAAGTTAAAGTATGAACATTTATAGAAAAATTATACATTTACATCAGTTCTTAGGTTGACATAAATGTAATTTGGTGTTGTATGTTTTCAGATAAGCATCCCAACGGGTACAACGCCTAGTATTAAGTATTCCACTGCCAACTGTATCGCACAAATTACACAAACGGTAATACCAACTTTACTACTTTCTCTAATCTTACATCTAAGCGACGGTACCTAATCTTAAATAATAGCAATAATACATATACGTACAGGTAATAAGCAATTATTTGTAATCATATTTCCATATTTGTCTTCAGCTGCTACTACTTTATACTATATACTACTTACTTATGTTTTCCATTTATTTATCTTACTTGTACCTACCATAAATCAACACTCTTAAATCAGTGGATGTTTATAATTAAGAAGTACCTTTTACCGATGTAAATATCCGTTTAGGTTTACACTAATTAGTAGAATTATTAATTATTTTACCTGAGTAAAATACTTTGTATGACAACTGCAACGTTTAATGGTTAGTCGACTGTGCAAAATGCAAAAATGTGATTCGCTAAAGGTGCTATTATAGTATTTAAATATGCCGATTCTATTGCAACAACTGGTTCAGCGTACTGTTATAACTAATATGATGTTGAATCTACGGTTGCAGTAGAATTCACGTATGTTCATAACGTATACGAGCCTATATGTAATAATAATAATTAGTTTCGCAGTATTGTGAAATAGTTATTAGTATTTTACAACTGTGCTTTTAAGTAATGTAATTTATAATTAAATGCATAAAAATATAATAAAAATATTATGTAATAAAAATATATACATAT
>JAGJTL010000073.1:1341562-1379863 GCA_022063505.1 Calosoma granatense | reverse complement strand
TTTCTACAAAAGAAATTTCATTGTTTTACTTAACTGCCTTATAATATATTTTTTAACTAGCAAATTAAATTGCTGTATAGTTGTACTTACATTTTATAGTACTGACACTTTTATTTATTTGTGTATTAAAAGGATAATCATATTTAAAACTGTAGCTCGAAATAATATTTTAGTATACTTAGAACTACTACTACTATCTTATTTAAATTTACAATATTTTTCAGATTCTGTCTATAAAATCATATTGTTATATCCGGTAAAGAAACTTAATACGTCGTGGAGATTCATAAATCTTTATAAGAAGAGCATAATTCATTTTATATTGGATCACAAATTCTAAATAAATCAGAAGAACCTACATAAATAAACTATAGTAAGTTTTACTTGAATTTTATCTATAATTAGTCTAATTTTAAATTAATATTTAACATATTTAATCTCTAATTATAATGTATATATAGTGAAATAGTCGTTTAGAAAGGAATATATTTTTCAGTTAAATTCTTAGTGTGTCTTGATGCAACCAAACATACACATCTGTTTTACGGGTTTGTGTCACGCAAGGTGTACAAATATTGACTAATTTACAAATTGTGTACGCCTACATGAGTACAAAAATACAAATTTGGTATTATGATTTGCAATATATTAAGTTTTAAAATAGTAATATCAGAAATAAATAAATATTTTAGTCCGCTCATATTTTTTGTAAGGGTTATTTTTATAACTAAATAATTTGTTAAATATAAAATAAAACTTATTTTTATTATATAATCACGAATCCATTTATCAGTTTGGATATTTTATAAGCTATAATTAATCACTGAAAAAATAATGTACATCTGCAGTTAACTAGCTTTATAATTCCATGTAATTAGGAGAATGTATACACATCTCACGACAATAGCGAAGTATATTTATATTGAAATCATCAGAAGGAACAATGCAGTAAGCAATGATATTTGCAAATGCAATTTAGATACCTAACATTCTATAATTTACAATTTATAGTAAATAGTAATTGGTAATGGATCATGAAATCACGCTACTTATTCTGGCAGTAATAGACATACCTGTATGTACAGGATGTTGAAAACTAACTTATAGATAAAGTATATTATATATGTAGTAATTTATGAAAATAATGTACGAGATTAAACTGTAGGCTTCATCAACAGAGACAATCACATTTGTTTGTATATTAAATATATGTTACTAGACAATTTCAAAATGTTAATATACCACGAAATTGTTTTAAATCATTACACCTATTTTAACTCTCAAGGTTTTCGCAAATTGGCACAAGTAAATTCCCAAACTGTCACAGTAATTTCCAGAATAAGTTACAGTGAAGTTTCTTTGTAACTTCACGACATAAGATTCATATTTTACATGTTGGGCAACCGTATATTTTGAAGAACACGCTCATATAGAAATCTACGAATTTAATTGCGTAAGAATTTTTTTCTAATAATTTTATACTGATAAAAATAGTTTCATCATATTCAAGGTTACATAGTTTCTAAAATGTCTGCATCTCTGACGCTAGAGTATAAAGTGTACATAGAGTTTATTATATTTTATTATAGAATTATCAAATCGTGATATGATTTTGTCTATTGTAAATGCCAAAAATTATCAAAGATTATATGCAATTATCGGCTACGTTAACGGATACGCAGCAAATTACGTACAGAGACGGAATACACGGTATTTTTTCATTGTAATTATATACTAAAAGTCAATGATAAAACAATTAATTTAATTAGGTAAATAGGAATAATCATGAGAAATAAGTGGTTTTAACTTGAGATGCAATTGTAGAAAACAGAATTGTTGACATGTAATTGGTTTATAATTAATGCATTCGGAAATTATAAGCCTAACAGTATTTCTATTTTATATACTTCAATAATAATATATTTGCACAAAATCGAAAGATTGTATTTTAATTTATCATTTCTGTTAACTGTATTGTCAGATTATTAATATTATTTTTTCTTCTTCTAGAATGACGACTGAAATACTACACACATTACACTGAAGATAAAAATTAGAAGCAAGTAAAAGTAAAAAAAAATATAAATTAAGAACAAGTATCCATAAATCTTATACAGAAAATTTGTGTTGAATGTGACATTCTTTTGTACGGGGGACAATACCTATTTTGTATTTTACAGAGTTATATAAAATGTGCGGATGCGGACCTGTACAGACACCGTGTAACAGTGACCTTTGACACTAAACTGCGGGATAACGATGACGTAACGCGACATCATCAGATGATCAGGATTCCCACGTTCGGCATCGTGTTCAGCGTGTTCGCAAAATGCACACACACACAAACACAAACACATATTGGTAGACAGACAGAAGTGCTGATGAACAACAAAAGAACAACTTCCTGCTAAGTGAACGGACCAAGTAGATACCGGTTCCGAGCCGGTTTCAACTTGCACGAAGTAAACATTGCAAGAACAGCATGGAACCATGGAGAAAAGAACCTTGGACAATGTATTATCTTGGGAGAAATTCTGATTTGACGCAGTTTTATTAAGATTGCATCAGAAATTTATAGTTTTAGTAAATTATATTTACTATACGGATATTCATAATTAATTCATGCAACGTATGGGAAATAATATCGATAATGAACGCAGAATATAAAAATTCTTACATTAAAAGTTCGGTCTCAGTTTGCACCTGACGGTAGTGTAAAATCGTAAATAATTACGCATAATACGATGCAATCCTTAATTAAATGACAGACAATAAATAATATTTCTGATTATTTAAAAAATATTCCACATCGGATATTTAATCTAAGAACATTAAATTATTACGCTAATAAACAAGAATTAGTAATTAACTTGTAAGCTTGAAATACGGTTCATACGGTATTTTAATGAAGCATGCGTGTTTGAACACGTTTAAGAAACGGAAGAGTAAGATTATAATATGAGATAAATATGTATGTAACATAATAAAGCAATCGAAAGGAGATTCTCTTAAATAGAAATAAGATAAAACTGAATAGCAACAAGTGTTGTGTAGATATTGTTGCTTAGGTAACTATACAATGAAGATTTGATATGATAATTTTGCACTTTATCTCCAGTTCAACTCTGTGACATTCAAATTTACAATGAAAATTTCTTTGACATTCAAATTATAAAGCGTAGAATAATTTGAACTCTAGTAGGCGGACTATTGATTACTGCGCTCACCTACAGAAATTTATAAATAAAAAACAACAATAAATAAAAAAAAAGTCGATAAATTTATGTTAAAATTATTTCGAAATGTAGGTACCTACGTGTAATGAAATGAACGAGGCAACTTGTACGAACGAGTTGATTACAAAAGTTAATATTTACAAGTAATGCCCACGTCTGGTGGCCGTATGTAATATGTACCAATGACAAATCGATAAAGCAGTATTTAGTCAATGTGTATGCGACATGACATATACATGAATATGATGGGCCGATGGATATTGAGAAGGTGTTTGTTTGTTGGTATTATTTAACCAGATATTTATATCCTACATGTGACATCGAAGAACGTGGGAGGGCAAGTGAACATGATGGCCTTTGACCTGTGGGAGATGTCACAACAGAAGTGTTTCTGGGGCGACGTACAACGCGACTAGGATTTAAACAATATATCAATATATAGACAGGTAACACTTGTCTTTCACTAGAAGAATAATAAACTTCTGTTCTCTGCTGAACAATAGTTCTATAAGACTAGATACGCTGATGATGTACATAGCTGTTATACATATTTAAAATAGTTCTAAATAATTTCTTACTGAAATATTATTTACCAATTTTGTGCAATGAGAATATTTCGCGTTTGTTACATTGAAAGATTTTTAAAATCCTGTAAATATACTAACATATGTTAAATTATAACGAATAATTATTCATATTTTGAAATAGTGTAGGTTAAACTTTTCAATATATCATTTGCCTCTAAAATCCGTACATAAATAATAATAGTTTTAACTAATTTCAAGCACTAACCCAAATCGGTTACTGAGAAAGTAAATTTATATTAGACAAATTTACACATAAATTAGGCAAGGATAATAAACAATATATGCTGTAACTGAATTGCAAAAATTTTATTATTATCGACATCTCTGTGAAATTAGATACGTAACAAATTATTGTTCATATGTTTTGTATGTTTGCAATGCACTGTAAATCAATTAGATAGATGATTTTGCACAGATTAAGTATCCGATTTCAGTAAAGTAAAAGTCGATACATACACTCATATATACATACATGTAGGTATATGTTCTAAGTTTTTTTTTATTAAAACTGTTTATACTTTTCTTCAAGGACAGACGATGCGATGCGATGTACATTATATAAACTTTCTCCTGATTATTTTTTGTTTTATTTCTAGCATCATGACATCTACCTTCCAATGAAACACTAGACTGTCAACGAGTAGGTATTACAGCAGAGTTAATTCGTGGTGAACTCATTTAATTCATGAGAAAATCTGCATAATGTTTTGACTGCTAGCTAACTGGAATTAACCAATGACAAACACGCGTAAAAACCATTGTAACGAATATTTATACTGTGCTCAAATGTAAAAGAAATATTTTTAGAATAAACAAATAGTTTTTACAATTTCTATAACTGTATGTAAGAGTAATTTGACGTTAGGAGTGGCAATGCATACAAAATAAATTCACGTTTCGTACAACCTTGGAATTCTTCAGTAAATTTATGAAGTAGCGGCGTTGTTTGAGGAATATCTACGAAATTTAATTTTAATTCTCTTGACAAGACAACAAGCATGGATTTATTCTTAACTTAAGGGCAATAAGAAAAAAGCTTTAACAAGATCTCTTGTCGGCAACTGTGCAATTTTCTACAAGAATTCGCGGAACTATTATTATACCAATAAACTTTCAGTTTCACAACATTCATACTGACGACCTTGAGAATCGTGCAACGACTTGCAGACTTTGAACATATACCGTTAAATTGTTTACAGTCAATTGACGCATTGTATGTAATAAACTAAAATAGTTTTAACACAAAATTCTCATTTGATGGATAAACGTTAATAACAGGTTTATCCTTTCACAATTATAATCACATAATTGAGTGTGGTTAGGTCTCTGTAATTAACAATTACTGTTTACTCATTTATTTGCTTTTGACATGAAGCAAAAAAAGCTGTAATTTACTGCTTGTAATTATCATTTAATATTCGTTTTCTTCACACTGCTTTTATCTGTAAACAGTCTTGTAATATGTTAGAGCTTGTTTAATAGCAGTAAATATAGTATTCACATATGAATACGGTAAGTTTACTATTAAGAGTAAGCATGGGAAAAGTATCCTGTTTATACAGAATCAAGTAATAAAGAATCGATTTTTTATTTATTCATATGTATTGAAAATTTATTGAGTATGTTTTATTTAGAGAATACTATTCTATATATACATATATAAATACTGCAATACAACAATTTCTCAATTTTATTAACAATAAATATTTATTGACAATCTATTTATTCATCATATGTGGAATGAATTTCTATGAATTCAAAAATTATTTAAGTATGCTACATACATACACATTATTTCGGTCACCATTATTACCAGTGCAATAATTTATAATCAGTACTACTTATATGAGCATTTTAATTTTTACAATTTGTTTTGAAAGTGTAATTACAAACAATTTAATGACCTTTAGCATAAATTATAAAGGTTTGATATGAAAAACAAGATTTTTGATATATCAGGTCATGGTCTTAGTATATTTGAGTATAAAATTTGTAGCATTTTTGCTTAATATTATTAATGATTGACATGAAAGAACTTTTTCCAATCCATATAAGAGATTAGAAAATATGAATGTTAAGAAATCTGTGATTTAAAATTTTTTTGTTTATCTTTAGTGATGTCAGGTTAGCGAATATAGTCAAATTTATGCAAATGAAAAATAATGATTTTATATCACTTCGTTAACATTTATTATTAATATTTAGTAATCTAATGATACGATAAACACGTTTCAGGTATTTAATTAATTATGTAATTTAAAACCAACATTTTTTACAAAGATTCACGGCCAGAAAGTTATGTAAAATTTAGCGTAGATTAGTTTATATATTACCTATTTGAAGAAATATACTGATGATTGAAATGAAAAGGTTTGATGCTTGCACACGCATTGAAATTTCTTTAGAATAATATATGAATTATTATTATGAACGTACTTAGTTTTATGAATGTTTATTACTAATGAGAATAATCAGTGTTTTATGAGTTGAAAAGTTCCACGTCTATGCATGCTCTGAAATTCTTAGTACAAATTTGTATTAGAACGTCTACTTATCATTGAATTAAATGCACATTTATTTATTTCTGGTTATTATAGAAGGAATTTAATATTTTACCACCTACTCAAATATGTTTCCAATATTTTATTGAAGAGTTTGACATAAATTTGAATAAATTATATAGAAAAAATTCCATTGACTGACTTCATTCAAGTTAGTACGAAAAAATCCACGTTTTTTTTCTGTATTAAACTATAAAAGTAATTCGATATTCGTGCCATATAATTCGCAGACACATTTACGTTTTAACTGTAGTTTTATGAATTTGGCATATATTTGCATACAATAAACCAGCCGAAAACATTTTAATAATGCGATCTGTGTTTCGGCGCCACAAGTCAGTTGTCAAATAAATTAAACTGACGAGGAAGAGTTGGTGAAATGTCAAAATTGTTTATCTACACTTTGGTCTTTTCAAAAAATTATCTTTTTGTGAGTGATGATTCTGTTGATGCTGCGAAACATCACAGTGACAAATCTTCAAGGTTCATACAACATGAAATCTTCGAATCATCTTTTAACGATATGACGTCAACGAGATTGTACTGATGGACGCAATTATAAAAGAAAAAACGTTAGTTTTATTAGTACGCCATGAACACGTATACATGCATGCATGTCAGCTCTGGTGATATTATTGTACTGCGGTTGGAAAATTATCCGTTGCTTAACTGTTAGATGCATTGAATGGCATTTGAACAATATATGAACATTATCTGCACCGGTGTCAGCTGACTAATAGCTTTAATTACTCATAGATGGGGCGTAATGCATTTGACCTGTATTGGAAATTGTGAAACTGAGGAATTAAGAGACGTGTCAAATAATACTTCTATAACTTTTCTCTAAAATAAACTAGATAATAAGTTAGAACTATTGAAAAAATGAGTTAAATTTTATTAGCAAAATTCAGCTAAGTTTATTTCACAAATTACTGATAATATTCTTTCATTTTATAGAATGTTGTGAATGTATACTGGTGAGAAATTTTGTTACACGTCAATCATCATAGAATAAACTAACAATTTAATTTTTATTTTGAACTTATCCATTTGATTACTTGAAATAAAATATTAGTTTTATAATCTTTCATGACATGAAGTTTAGGAAAAATATACGTACGCATAAGGTCACCACTGTCACGTTTAATATATCTGCACTTCGTGATTTCGTAATTGTTTATAAATAATTTTTACATTTAAGTAAAAAAAAGTTACTTTTGCATAAACAAAATTAAGAAAACAAAAAATATACAGTCAATAATTATAAATATCTGTTAAGTAACTTTTCTATATGGTGAAGGTATTTTTTGTTGTATTCTGCAATTTGACTGCCAACAGAAATTAAAAGAATTAAGATGTTCAGTTAAGCCGTTAGTTAAACAAAAAATGAATGTAAATCGGAAGCTAAGGGGAATAGTAGATATAAAATTAATTAATACTAAATATACATACTAAACGTTTGTAATTACAGGCAAACAACTGATTTAAGTTTCTTTAAATGTATGTTATTTGACGTGTTTATTATTGTATGTATTCATAGATGTATATTAGAGATGTTTTGCTTAAAACATTTTGAATTTAATGTCTACATATAAATTTTGATTTTCGTTTCTTCAGAGCTATTAAGATAAAATTTACTGAAATTGCAAAGATTTTATTATTATCAATAGCTACAATCTTACAGAAGACTAGCAATATATTTTGTATGAGATCAGTTATTTGAACAGACAATTATATTCTCATTTTAGTGTAGCGTATATTATTATATTTTATTCTCTGATAAAATAAACATTTTAACCAAAACGATTAAATTATACCAAAACTATCAACGTGCCTTCCAGTCCAATAACACACCAATATCAACGAAGGCCAAAATGTTTTATTGTAAATCAAATGAGATCTGTTTAAAATAGAGATGATCTTGCTAATATGACAAGAGCCCACTGTGAATACAAATTATGCTTAATTAATGGTGATAGCGGAGATTCCGTTTATATAGGGGACACATATATACATACGTGTATATATGTGTATTATTTCATTATAATTTCTCAGAACTAGAAGAAAGAAATTCTTCTTTGCAGACGTATTATTCTAAACTACTTACTTGTTTTTATGACGCACAAGACAAAAGAATTGCGCGATTTTGTCAGGTGTTGAGTTGGATAGTTTTTCAGTTTCGATTGAGTTATATACTTGCAAATTTAATTAGAAGAATTTCTACATGTTGAGAAGTGAATTACGAAATAAAATTTGCAAATTTCCAAGTGTATTTGTGTAATATTTATTTTTCATAACAAATATTTACTTACTTTCAAAAAAGAAATATATGTTTATTAAATATGCTTATTTGTTTTTATTCTCACTTAGATTTATATTTATGTGTTCATATATGTATAATGAAAATATTTGAATTTGAACCTTTGATCTTCATTTGTAAGACACTCAATTTACAAATTTAAAATATTAAAAATTAAGATTGTAGTGTAAAAATATTACATGGTAGTTTGTAGTCTAAAATGGATATTTTAATACAGCAATGCTATGATTATGGTACGAATTAAGAGCCGTTAGCTAAATAAGTACTGACTATACATATTTATTAAGTAATGAACAGTAATAATAGGTTGTTTAAAGATAGTAATTTTCAATACTTTACCTAAATAAGGCCCATAACTTTACATCACTGGAAATTATATATTCAACTATGAGTTCACCATCTCACAAAACCCAGAGCCAAACTATACTATGCACAATGTGTCGTATGTCATTGTTAAAAAAACATGCTTGGCATTATTGGTAATTAATTGATGTATGATATTAATTAGCAGAGTCAAATTTGTTTGTATTCGATAGTGCAAGTATCAAAGGTGAAGGTTGACCGTAATTATACATGAAGAAATTTCAGTTAACACATCCTTCTGATGAAAAAGACACACTAATACATGTACAGATAGTTATGTTGGTAGTATGGTGGGGGGCAAGTCGAGGAGGAAATGTAAAAATTGAGGACAACACCTCATGAAGTACTTTGGGTAGTTGGTGGGGACAGAATTCGGGAGACAACGATATGAGAGTATAAATATTGTACGAGTTACCGATGGTAACCATTGAAGGGTTTCATCCTCAGCTCGGTAGTAACTAGTTGTGGTGCTATCTATATATACATACACATACTCTGTGGATTATATACTTCCTACCAATATCAACATGAAGATTGCTGTAAGTAGACAATTTATCTAAATCAAAATGCGAGAAATTTTAAAGTACACATTATTTGTCAGTATATTCATTTTAATCAATATAAAATGCAATTTTGTTTAAAAATGTTGCTAGCATATGTATATTGGTTAAATAAATGTTTATTTTCTTTAATATTTAATGATTCGTTAATAAATTTTACTTTAGTATTTATCGATAAAATCTAGTTTCTTTACCTTGTTCGGTATGAAATTGAAATTATTTAATTGCTAAAAATAAAATCGTAGAATAATATATATTACATGGAAATAACAACGTCTGAATATTTTACTAACATATAGTAAATATCAAAATCAGACACTGAAATTGCACAGAAATACTATTTTAGCATTGTACATTTACAGAACTTACAATGTTACTTACAGGTATATACACTAATACGTAAAGTACTTAAGTTTCAATTACTAAATAAATACTTTCTCTGAAATATTTACCTATTGAAAGTGTTAAAATTGATTTTGTATTTACTGTAAATATATTTTGCAAAATATGTAAATATTGCTTCATGAATTTAATATTCTAAAAGCTATCTAAGAAATTTTTCAATATTTCAAAATTAAACATGTTTCGTAATTACAGTAAGTCGTTTGAAATATCCATTTACACAATTAACTAATTGAAAATTACTTCTGATTATAAAATATGTATGCAAATTTAAATTCTCAAATACTAAGATTATTTAGATAAAAGGCTGGAGAATCCTTGATTTGATAAAAAATGGTAGAAACGTTAACGTTCTTTAGAATCAAAACAAAACAAGATAACGCACTCTACAATCTTCGAGCGATGTTGAAATCTCAGCAAGCGGCGGATATTTACATGTAGTTAATCTGTAATTTATACAATTTATAAATGAAATACATCTCGCGTTAATTGTAAAATGTCGGATCCCGCTGATCGTAGCTATAGATTTACTGATATTTCGTTAATGTTTTCGTAATTAGTATGGTAATTTTTACTAGACATTAGTTGTAGTACAGTACATTGTTTGATTCATTTTGCTGTTCAGTTAGTTTCTATAATTGATGGTGACAGTTGTAATTGTTGTTGCTAATTACTCAGGAGTAATTAGATTCGACTATCTCTCAGCTATATATAGAATAAATATACAGTAATTAAAATTATCTGCATTTAATTTATGCGAAGAATGTAGTTAGTTTTTTTATAAGTATTCAACTGCATACATAAATATCTATTTTATGCGTGTTATACACGCATTGCGTTAAAATTTATTTTTTTATATAAATACGAAACACGCACAATTAAGCTCCGCATGGCGCAAGAATATATATTTTGCTGTAGTATATATTCTTAAATATAATACATCGTTGCGAGATATGCATGTAAAATTATTTATATATTAGCGTATGCAGATATTGGTAATTTCAATATCTTTGCACGCGATATATTATTATATAAATTAACATTCACGGGTATCTTATGATATGAATTAGTACTATGTTTTATTGAAAATTAACTTGATTTCATCAATGTTGATATACTATTTCAATATAAGATTACAGTTTTTGGAATGCTATAGTTGAATTTTGACTTACAGGTTGTAATCCTCGGCTTCATCGCCTGCGCTCTTGCCGCACCACAGGGCCCATCCACTGAGCCCATTCCTATCCTCCGTCAGGAGCAGGAGGTCAACTTCGACGGTAGCTACAAATGGAAGTAAGTATAATTAGTAACATAACTATATATCAAATCAGTATGTGGCTTAATTTGACAAGATACTTTGTAAAAATTGATCTTGAACTTTCTGTTAAATACATCAATACTTTTCAAAGTTACTATGAATTATAAATAAGCATCATCATCATGCTACATCCTAGTTACCTGGTATTATTAGGTTTGAAATGTAATTAACCAGGTAATAAATGTTTCAGCTATGAAACCGGCAATGGCATCACCGCTGAAGAGCAAGGCTTCCTCAAGAACGCTGGTCAGCCCGACTTAGAAGCTCAGGTCGCTCAAGGTCAATTCTCATACACCGACCCCGAAGGTCAAGTCATCCATTTGACTTACATCGCTGACGAGAATGGTTTCCAACCCCAGGGTGATCATTTGCCAACCCCACCCCCAATCCCCCCAGCAATCCAACGCGCTCTGGACTACTTGGCTACTCTGCCCAGCACCCAGGCACCCAACAGACGATAGGGGGGAATTCCTTAGGAACCCGCTGAAGAAGCTCGATAACCCCTTGTTGTACATATGAGAGTTTATTATATATTTTGCTACTATATAGGAATATTCCTGTTATTATTATTTTTTTAAAACGCCTACAGTAAGATATTTCATAAAAGCACAACGCTTGATTTTTGAGTTAATTTTTATTATTTTCTTATATTAAATAGCGAATTTTGAATTTGGTCTTACTATGCTACAGTATTACACTGGTATGATGAATTTGTTGTGCCAAAAAAAGTAAAAAATAAATTATATATTAAATAGAACACTATTGTATTAATTCCTCGTCAGATATTCCTTAATAATCCTACAATAATAAATTACTTAATTTATATACAGTCTATTTCTCTATAAAACAATATTACCATAGAATCTTAATTAAACCCAGAAAATAAATTATATTTTGCAGTATCTTGAAATGTTTTTTTGTATATGCACGTTAAAAATTAGTTATAACATTGTATTAAATGTAGGATATATACAACTTCAAAACAATAACTTTTACTTGCAACTTTTATTCTGAAATTATGCATAAATATTATTCCATGCATGTTAGCTTCGCCATAAAGATATTGTATTATGCTAGTGTGATTATCTGTAAAATAACAAGCTGGTACACATGCGTATGCATAACATACATGTTCTGAAGTAGCACGTATGTGTCAATGAATAGTTAAAATAATTACTGAATATATTAGCTGCCACATACAATGTGTCAATAGTGTAGTAGTAGTTCAGAGAATTGTAGTTGTAGACGTGGGAACTCCAAACGAGAATGAAAGTGGCCACAATATACGGTTGCTAAAGAATCAAGACAAATATTAACACATCATACAAACATGTGCAAGATTATTTGCATACAAATAAACAAGTGAACTGACAACGAGATCTCAAACTAACTGTATACTGTAAGTGTATTGCTATTTGTACAGCAAACAGACTGTGTTTATTTACTTAAAATCTACTGTCAGTAGTAACATTTATCCGTTACAAGTACTTCGTAGAATACTACTTCAATTCTTTTTAGCATTAGCATTATTAACATTAAGTAATAACTCACACTTTCATGCATTAATTATATGTGTTTAGCATATAAGTATGTAAGGCAAATCTGTCGAATATTTAAATGTTAATATGTTTTACATATACAACATATTTTATCACACATATGAACATAAATTCTACTTTTTGAGATATGCCACCATATTTGCACTTGTGTGTTTTGGGTAGAAGAATTTTAACTTATCTATAACAGAATCTAGAAGATACTATCGCTATATGCTATTTTACATTAGAATATTTGATTTTGCAAAGTAAATTGTCCATTTTTATTTATAATTTTCTTCTGACGATGCAATTATTCTTAGTAAAGCAAGTACAAGAGATTGAAAAACCCCAATGAGTAATCTTGCAGGTTAATTTATTCAGTACTTCCAGAAATTTACAACAAACCAACGATTGGCATTTTTGAATCCCGTAAAGCAGTGTCAGACTGTGTTCCGGACACTGCAATATACAACGACAGTGAATCCGGTTCTGGGATAATAAATTTCTGCCATTGAACTTTGAGAATGTCGCGATGCAACGCGTCGTGCTAAACCAGCACAGGAATGTCGGTAGTGCCGCTGGTGTTCTGAATTTATTTATACCAATACGTCGAATTCCTAAATCGTACGCATTTGACTTATAATGTACTAAATAATCATGTTTGAATATCTTTACTTTGTCCTTACGCTTTATTTTTCCTGTATGTTGTATTTGGAAATACCCTCTTTAATAACACATATAAATTCATTACGATATTCTTGTATCAATATTTTTAATTTTTCCTTATTCTTTATTTTTCCTGTATGCGATATTTGAAAATTTCCTCTTTGAATTTGTATCTGGTTATACTAATATATGTAGGGAAAGAACATTTACTGAAGTTTTATTTCTAAAATGACAGAATCTTTCATATGAAAGTATATGTTTAATGGGAATTTTAGTGAACAGGTTATTCCAGGTAATTCATACTCATGTGATACATTGTACTGAATGTGGGTCGAACGTGCAAGTTCCCTGAACCGGGCGAAACCAGTTGATATTTCAAGGGGGGAATTCGTTGTGTGTCATCCTCAATGAATGATTGAAGAAAGCGGTTCTGTTTGTACGTGTACAAGCCGCCATGGAACGCTATTTTCGTAAATACTTTTTTGCGTACTGCATTTAACAAGGTGGGACGAACGTGCGTGTTTCACTTTTATGAATGATGATAAATTATTCTCGCTGTACAAAAGAATGGCGTCAAAAATGTTATTTTATTGGGCATTGTATCAACTAAAATGTAATAATAATATACAACATAATTTCTTACTAGTTTTACTAATAAAAAAGTATCTATCTATAATGGATACTGAAGATTTAATATCACATTCTACGATTTATTACTTTGCGGCATATACGCTCGTCAATTTTAAATCCTGTTGATGTAATAAAAATATATACTTGTTAATGTATTTTCGTCAACACTTCTGGATAACTCATCGTGTCACTAAGTCACTGTATCTATCTATAAAAAATAAAACAATAATTTATGTTTGCGTAGGATGTCATACTGGTCATTCTACAACAGATCCTGTTATTTAAAATATCGATAAAAAACAAAGACATCTCTATGGAATTTTAACTGACCTTGCCACGAAATATTAATTTGCATACTGATTACATTTTGCCGCATCATATATTCACGACGGGACGTGATAAAAATAAGTTATCTTCTTTGAGAAAAAAAAAATAATGTGCAATAATAACAGTAATAACTGAAAGAATAATAATCTTTTTTACGCAATAGTCTTAGAAAGTGTGCGAATGCGTTTCATAAGGACAGTATTTCAGATGATATTAGCGACATTGTTTCATTTTGTGTTAAGTGTAGGTGTTACTAATTAAATAATATAATATAGCTTGGAAAAATGTAGAGTTTTTAGAGCAAGTATCAGATTTAACTAATTATTCATATATACATCCTTTAAATTCATATGAAATTTGTAAAATAGTACAAGGATATTCCAACCTGTCATTTTGGGAGATAAAGTTTATAACAAATATTATGTATGTTCATTTATTGCAAGGTGAAAAGGTGTATCGTCGTTTTGCTTAGGGCATTTTGCTGTTTTTGGTCAGTTATCTTACAAAATACAATATGTTAGAAAACAGTTGCTGACGGCGTCATGCGTAACTCACCATTGCAAAAAGGACATAAACGTAGAATTAAATAAGACGGTCTCATGTATTTCACTATTTTAATACATTTCTTTTAACTTCGCTTCGAAAATTTTATAACACTATAATTTTAGGTTGTAACAATTAATTTTTCGTATCCTTAACATTAGGAAATTATTATACTAATATACTGCTCATAATTCAGTAAAACCCAAGGTTTAATCTGAAATAATCACGTGAATATTTGATGTTGTCTCATGAAATTATCATAAAATGATGATTCCAAGAATACAGAAATGTGAATAAATTGCTGAGATTATTTTTAGCGATTTTCGAACAACGTTGACATGGTGTGTGGCCGGATGTATGGTTATTTAATTCAGGCCCATCATAATAGCAGTGTTATCATAATAATATCTAGGTTCATAGGCAGAACAAGAATGCTTTTGTTTCAGTATTAATAACATGTATAGATCTTTCCCGATAAATTGTTTATAATATTCAAAATGTATTATGTTTCACGTATATTGTACAATAATTCTAAATACAACATATTCAACTTGTATCTGATTGTTGAAATATAAATACATGGACAAATAAAC
This sequence comes from Calosoma granatense, assembly GCA_022063505.1. Lineage (NCBI taxonomy): Eukaryota > Metazoa > Arthropoda > Insecta > Coleoptera > Carabidae > Calosoma > Calosoma granatense. The sequence goes on along the minus strand of JAGJTL010000073.1, from coordinate 1,364,219 downwards.
ATACTACTTATAGTGGATAAAAACTTGTCATACCTGAGTGTACAGGTATAGATATTATCGATAATACTAGACATCATACCTGTTGGGATAAAGAAAAAGTAACAAGACGGAAAGAAAGCAATAAACGCTGTTAAATCATTGGATTAATAATTGACAGCCACGTGCGAGCACACGCATACACAAACATACACGCGCACAGATGCATATACTGTATAGCAGCATATCTAAAAGTCATCGTGCAACAGATGTAAAGTTCAATTGCCTCGACACTTCGCGATGGTTATAATCTTCTCTTTCTGTTAAATAACTACCCAGGCTTTCACTATATAAATATTATCGTACAGGACATACTCGTAAAATAAAAGCACAATGAAGTACATGTGAATGTGAAATATGCACGGTAAAGGGTACGTCTGCAATTGAAACATCATTTGAAATTGTTTATTATGAAAGGAAAGTGGCATTGAATTTACCGTAGTTGAAACTTCTCCTGAATAATAATCTAAGATGAACCGGAATATGATCCTGAGTTAGGTCTTATCAAGTGAGCTTGTGATAATTGTACAAATTTAGAAAACATGTGTATTATAAGATTTATAGAAATTGTCAGTTCGCATCATTTCGACGAATCTAATCTACTCACAGGCACGCATAAAATTTTAGAGGTCCATTATTTTAGAAGTCTGTAGGTGTCTTATTAAGACACGCAAATTGAACATTTATATTCTTAAGTCACATTAGCAGAAGATATAAAATGGTATAATACACACTGTAGATCCATTTCTGATATGATCCGTGTTTTCACGGTCATTAAGTGTACCTACGCCCATTTGCTCGCTTCTGTCTGTAATTTGGTGTGGCTAATTTACACATTTTAATCATGAAAGTGCAGTCAACTCTAAGCATGCTACTGGCAAGCGACCTTGCATTCCTAGAATGGCAAGTAACTCTTCTGCACACACACGACTTACATTGTTGTCTTGTAAATACATTCAATAAATTGTTCAACCGTGGAACTCTCTTGAAATTTTTTCATAAAACTTTATACAGCAGTTGTATTTAATGTTTTAAACGTGTTTTATTCTACATATTTATAGTGCATATGTAAAATATAATATTTGCCTACTCATAATTTAATTATCAAGAACATCGTCAGAAAGTAATGTCATATAATGTCAGTATTTAATTAAATTATGACATTTAAATGCATTTGAATTCAATAGCCCCCTGCAAATATCACTTTGGATATATAATATGTTAATTTCATTATTGCGAAGAGCATTTTGTTGTGAAATTCATAGAATGCAATTTCATGGATTACACATAAAATAAATATCAAACATTTTACCCTAAAAAAATATAAAAATATATAGCTAACCTTTTCTATATATCTACAGATAAATAATTAATTGTAAAGTCGATTGCAGTAACACAAACACTAGAAATAATTAATAATACAGTCTTTTTCACGGATTATGTTGAAACAATCAAACACTCATATATCATTAATGGCAATCTTACGACAAAACATGGAATTAATAAAAAGCCTGTCATTGTATCGTGATACGCGAAACGAAAAGAATATTCATTAATTAAGAAACACAACCGAAATTTTATATTTATCGTCTCTGAAAATTCACTCGTGCCGCACTTTCTCCAGTACCCATATGTCAGTGGCGTGCGTGGGATATTTCCATTGGACATTTCAGTGTTTTGCATATAACTATAGAAGGATGTACGCTCATGGTAGCAACATCATTGCGTTAGTAAAAACATAGTAATTTTAAATAATGTAAATAATGTGACAATTATTTTATATATCGTAATTTATATTTTTGTTATCGCTAAATGGATAAAAGTAATGTATATTTTAGTTTGTGGTATATTATTTCTGAAGTATTGTAAGATATAGTGATAAAGAAACATATTGTAAATATATGGTTATTGGTTATCTTTATAATAAAGACCGTTTAAAATTACTTATAGGACGAGTGAGTACTTTAAACGGGAAAGTGGATTTTAAAGGAGAAACATCTTTCATTTAATTCACTGCTTCTTTATTGTGTTACTTTATTTGTATCAATAGATTGTTGAAGAACTAAATATTCATATTAGGTCATATTCATTGCCTTTGAATATCGTACATATATTCTGTATATAAATAACTGTAAATGCAATTAATAATACTTAAATGATTGTTAATATTCTATAAGTATTGAAAGTATTATTCCGTACGTACGCTTCTATATTGCACATGCATTCTTTACATTGTAGAAATGTTTGTTTTCTAGTAAAATTGAAATTTACGATCCGATCTCATGTATATATAGTTAGTTACTCATACGATTATGAAACGTATCTGAATGTCACAAACATCGTTTTCAGTCTTAGATTACGAAACTCTGGAGTAGGCTATAGGTGAATATATAATTATTTCTACAGTATACTGATGTGCTATAGAAAAACACACATATTTAATTAATTACACTATTTTATATCTTCGACTAAAATCAAACCGAAACCGATATCTTTAAAATAAAACTCGTAATATGATTAATCACTGCTGAAAAATTATTTGTTGATGTGTAATGAAATTATAGATTTTCTTTTTTATAGAGTAATGTATTAAATTTCATAAAGATAAATAAAAAGCTGGTTAATTTTACATAATGAACACAGCTATAGGTTAGGATAACAGGTAGCTATCTATATGTCTTGTTAATGTGAAGTTCATGTATATATCTTCGTATTTAATTTGAAGTTTACAGTAGAATAAGGCCCATCGTGTCTGTTTACAAGATAATTTCCGCCGTAAAATTTGCTATGTACGATAATAATTTACGAGTAATTAATATTCGATATTTTTTTTATATTTATAGTACTAGTGGTATTTATAAAATTCTATTTACAGTAATTTTAAGACATTATTGTTATGTTTTCAATTGTATTAAGAGAAATTCATACAATCAAACGATAGTATTAGAAACTTTACTTATGGAATCTCTTTCATTGTGATTGTACACGCCTCCTCTCAAGAATTTATTGAGCCAATATAAATACACAATTAGTCACGAATTAAGAAGAAGAAAGTGTGAATTTATTTATTAAAATCTGTCTCTAATTTATTGCACCGATAATATAATATAATTATGTATGTTAATTTTATTAAACGTTTCATGTAAACGGTGATTATTGAAATATATTTTTAAACAAATGAAACACGTTGTTAAACACATTTCGGATATACATTTTCATTCATGTTCTTACGTACTTCCTGCTAGTATTATAAATATTAATGTGTGGAATTATTTATAGAAAATTAAATGTCATTATACAAGAAGTCCGGTTTTGTAGGAAAAATTGAGAAGAAGAAATTAGCAACATGTTAAAAAACATATTACGGCGAGTCTTGAAAAAATGTGTGTTTAATATGAGTATAATATACTGCGGTTGATGATTCAAGGACAAAATAATAAATTAGATGATTTCGCTATTAATTACTTTGTCGTGAAATTATGCAAAAATGAAGGAAAATGTTTTGGTGATTAGGATATAAATGGTGAATATGATACATGGTAAGAGTGTGAAACTGAAAGATGTTATTTAAAAATCATTTAGCTAATTTAAGTTTTTCGTAATTTCGATCCATGGTTTCTTCAAACTTATTTCAGAAGAACTGTACTTCAATATAAGTCTCGTTTTATATTTGAAGTTAGTATTTTATATTTTTAAGTTACATCCATTCTATTAAATACACATCCTTTCACTTCGAAGTACTTCTTATTCTTCTTCGAATCATATCCATCTGTTCATCCATTGTTTCTATGCAATGTTTCAATTCTACATATTAGATTCTTCAGCAGTTGATTTGCTCAATTTATAGTCTGTTATAATTCATTATCGATGTTACGTTGAAAAATATAATCGAAATTCCACCCTTTGAAGGTGTAATATTTTACACATTTTCGTGTAATTCGTATTTCAAATGAAACATAATAAAACTACACATAAATGCATGTAGTATTTAAAACAAGATACTTGTTTTTATTAATAAAAAAATTTATATTTACAATTATAAACCTAAGTTACAATTTATCAAATTTCACTGGAAGTCACACGAAACTATTTCCTTGCTAGGAAATCTTTCGTGGTCTTCGCATGAACTTTAAAATCGTTCATCGCTTAGAATCTGTCTTGTGCTGGGGGGTGAGACGCGATGTATTCGAGAGCCCTCTGGATGGCAACTGGGATTGGTGGTGGAGTTGGCAGATGATCACCCTGAGGTTGGAAACCGTTCTCATCAGCAGAGTAGACTACGCGGATCACCTGACCATCGGGAGCGGTGTACTGGTATTGACCTTGGGCGACCTGAGCTTCCAAGTCGGGTTGGCCAGCGTTCTTCAGGTATCCCTGTTCTTCAGCGGCGATTCCATTGCCGGTTTCGTAGGCGTAGTTGTAGCTGCCGTCAGGGTTGACTTCCTGGACTTGACGGAGGATTGGGATTGGTTCGTTTCCGGTCAGTTTGTCAGCAGCGACGATGGCCACGAAGGCAAGAGCGATGATCTGTTTGTTTGATGGAAAATACGTTGATAAACTTTGCAACTTGTAGTTATATGCAAGATTTGTATTTGTGTTGCTGACTTGAAATGTATTAATATGCACTGTGTGCCCCATTCTTCGTAAAATTAATTTAGTAAAAAATTAGTTTGTGTACATATATTTCAAAATCTTCGTTATATTAAAATAACTTGGAGATTTATATATTATGAGTATATTGTAAAGTTTTTAAATAATTTTGTATTGTTAATACAATATTAAAAGTTTAAAGTATGTTTATATCGAGGTTAATTTATTGTTAATATATTTTATTATAAAAGTTGTAATGTTAATCTGTGAAGATATTATTGCAAGAATACACGTGTGTTAACGTTGATTAGTTAGAAATTTATTATAAGATTGTGTGGGCAGGAGGACAATAAAAGTGAAATGGTATAATGTAAAAAAAGTTATTGGAATTAGAAATTGATAGATGTTTCGTTCAGTTACTGATTAATGAAGGTCTGGAAATCGATAAAAGAGCTTAGATAGACTATATGTGTTAATGAATTTTTCAAGAAACACAAATAATTTATTTAATATAGTGATTGAAATATAATTATATATGCGGCTAAAGAAAATATATATTCAAGATTACACTATGGTTACAACAATCAAAGCAAGATTTCTAAGATGATCAACCAGGAAATAATACTTTTCTCTGATTATAAATCCGAGATATTAGTATGCGTGCGTATGGTAATAGTTATATGAATTGTAAGTAATTATGTGTATGTGTGTGTGTATATTGTAAAAGTAAAAGCACAAGTTGTCTTACCACAGACTTCATGTTGTAGTTGCTAATCCAAATTCAAACACTGAATGATTGGAGTAAGCATTTCACCCGACTTATATACCGATACTGAGAGTGTCGTCCCCAAAATTTGGTTTCCCACTCCACCGCAGCGCTGCGGTAGTTTACGAATTAGAAGTGTCGCATCCGAAAAGAAAGATTATGTAAAACAGTTCACATCACCATCATCAACAGACACGATGCGACAACACCCGTCTTGTAAGAGGTTACACCTCTTTCACTAACATACATACACACATACACACTAGATAAGAAACAGAAATACTATATGCAACGATTGAACTTCGACACTAACAATTTTTTATTTTTATTGGGCAATTTGCACAAGGATTACACAAATGCCAAAGATGAATACATAGTTACGCACATCGTAGATTCTATAGTTTGAATGTTATGTATTTTTAGAATTTGAGCTCAGTAGGACAAATTGGTTGATTATAATTTCAAATTATAGTTTTCTTTCGATGAACCATCAGTAGAAGATACGTTTTGTTCAGAAATAACTAGTTATAATATAGGTTTTTATCAGGTAATGCATAAAAATGTTTGGAGATTTCGATGAGAAGTAAAAAACGAAACTTGTGCGTAGTTTTACACAAATCATAAGAAAAAATAATGATTTATTCGTTACTTTCATCAAAAATTAGGAAAGTAAAAGTTCATAGCAAACAAGTATTACTTGTTTTCAAATATCATTTTTAGATATTTTTATAAATTTGTCAACTAGTATCAGTTAGAGGAATAAGGCTCTTCAAATTTTAAGAAAATATCAACTAATTAAAATAATTAATTGTAAATTTTTACAATAGGAAGCGCCAGTGAGTGATGCAACATTCGGAGATTTCAATGCTAAATCAGAAAGGAAAAATCGTATTTTTTAGTTTATATTTTTAAAGATTAATAGATATTCTCACGTCTATCACAACATATTTTAGTATATCTTTACCACGGTTGAATTGACACTTAATTTTATTTTTTAAATTCCATTATGGTGCATTTAAATCTGAAATACATAATAAAATATTGAAGTAATGAAGATATCTATAAGAAAGCTATTTTTATAAATTTATCTAAAATTGTTTTACAAGGAGATATAGAAGTTATATTGGTTTATAATATTTTTAAATTAAATATATCAATAAACTATTTCTATTTAGGTAAATAAATGGTAAATTAATGACATGAAATCCCCATCTATTATTAAACAAATTATAGCAACTTTAATACACTTTAACTGCCGTGCGTACATTTGGATAGATATCATTACTGGCCCGGCAGTCAAAGTGTTAATTGAGATGTATTGTGCTACATTCAATAGAGCAATAAAGTCTTTAGTATTATTGGCATATATATTATGTAATTATCTTGCTTAGTGTTAATTCTAAATTGATATTTAAAGATATTTTATAAAAATTATGTATTTGCCAATATATTATGTTTAACATCATGTTTAATAAATGCAAAGAAACCTTTTTGAAAATGTAACATAATACTTAAAAAGTGTAGTTGTCATATAACATACAAAATTTAAATGAATATAAAACACATTGGTACATAATTTTTAAATATATTTTCTCTTCTAATGAATAATGAAAGTGACGTTATTTATTATTCCCATTGATCGGAAATTGTAATTATTTTCTGCGGAATAGGAAATTCCTCTTTAGTCAACATTTATAAACATGCTAAAACAAAAAAGAATTATGTTACAATGTAAAAAAAGAAGAACACCAACAGCATGTAATATTCATTTCACGCTCATTATCTCACGATGTAAAAAAGACATTTCATTTGTAAGATTTATGAATGTATTATTGCACGTATGTAAATGCGTGACACAAATAAACTTGTTAATGTGAAATTTTCCACTGAGAAAAGAAAAAATAATATTTTAATCATTCTATGGTATGGCATTTGTGTATGCTTGTTTGTGAATTGTTTTTCATACTTTCAATAATTTGAAGAATTTCACGACAAATATACTAATTACTGTTAGATATCTTTGTACTGATAAAATGAACACTGAATAGTTTCACAGTATACAATTTATAAGGCTATGTGAAATATAGAGAAGTTATTATTTTGACGCTATTTAGATGAACGGAACCTTTACAAAGTGTTATGAAATATTTCCAATTATTCTGACAGACATTTGCACTGTCTATGAACAATGTTTCATATTTTAAATATCAAGCAAGCTGTTACTGTGTCAACATTTATTAAAATCACTGTTAAATTACCATGTTTAGTGCAAGCATTAAACATCACTTACCGGTTCATATTCAGTACAATTCTGGTCTGGCATTCTCAGCAGTACAATGTTAATGTATAATATTATATAAAATAGTGTCTAATGGTAATCTGATAGTTGATGTAATAATACTGAAATTATTAAATACTAAATAAGTAATTAGTTAACTGATAATAATCAGTGACAATTAGCTTTTGGTCAGCATACCTTCTTACATTGTAATTATTAAAAGTATAATATATTAGTTGTAGGAATTTATTTTTAACCGCTTTTTATGGAGAACGGTGAAATAAATATTAAATGCAGTCTGGTAGGATGATACCTGTGTCCGATGACGCATCTCAATATTTTACATCGAAAACTGATACCAGAAGTAAACAGCAACGCAACATGTTTCGTCTTCGTTTATTTGGAAACATGATTTTAAAGAAAGTTTTAAGAATGTTGTACTGTAAAACATGAAATTTACTTTCATGTTGTCGTTGAATTTTTACAAATACATAAAATATGTATTACTAACTCTTTCATAATTAATTTTAATCATTTCTTCACCAAAATTATAAGAAACTGGTAATAAGAAACAGATTTGTAGAATTAAAAGTACATAGCGGACGATTAAGTTAACGAAAGATTTTACAAAAAAAGACCTATTCCACATCAATGAAATATGTATATAGATGTATTGATAATTAATATGTATTCCCAGCTGTTACGTTAAATTATATACATAGAAGTTAACACTGCTGTTACGGTATTGATTACGTTAAGATTCAGTGTAAATTATATATTTAACACATGAAAGCGTAACGCATAACAACTTTATTATCTTGACACGCAGATATAATGAACACTTACACTAATGTGGGAGTTTTTCTAATTGAATGGCCATAACTCATGTTCTAATAGTAAATGTAGACAGGGTCGTGCCCAGATCATTTGGTGTGAAAAAGATTATTTTAAAATTTTTGATGAATTAAAAAAAATAATAACCTAATCAACAAAAACAGTCAAACTGCCGTTATAACAGCAATACCGGATATATTAAACTATAATAATTAAAATCGAAAGTTAAAGAATCAATCTTATTAATGAATTAATTACCAAATTTGAAAGTATTAATTGTATCTATTGTATTTACCGCTTGACGAGCGGAAAAATTAAGTATTTTCTATAGATTTCATCATATATATTCGCTATAACGGATGTAATATCGTTAGCCACCTGTTGATTGCCACTGTTTTAGTTAATAATAATAATCATTAGTGTTTCATGTAGTATTCATTACATTGCATCTAAACCATTGGTAAATCATGAGTTCCGGTTTTCTCTATTATTTAGCGAAATCCAACTTCACATTAGGTAACTGCAGTATACAAGATTGAACAAGTTTGAAGAGGAACACCGTCACGATTTATTCAGTTCCAAATATGTGCATGTGTATATGTGTTAATTCTAATTCCTTCCTAATTAATTAACTTAGTCTAATGCAGTAGTGTGTCTGTGAGATATTTTCAATAATATACTGCAATATCCTCTGCTTAATTCTTGTCATGTTACAACACAGAAGTCGTAATAATTAATTTGCGTTTAAAAAGTTAGCAGGAAGAATACATGCAGGATATGAAGAAAAAAGTTATAATTTGACCGTTGAACGGTGATGGGTGGTGTAGCAGGAAACCAACGCCCTTTTTGCCCCCAATTAGATGAATATTAGATCAGTATATTCATATAGATTACATTGTTCCAATAATAATAAGGACGAGTTCATTCTCTTAATGCAATAATTGTTTCAAAATCCAATCTAAATTTTAACAAAACCGATTCGGAATAATTACATTTTTCTTCCTATATGTCAATAGGAAATAAGAGATTGAAAGTAATATTAACGAGATGATTTATATGTTTGTCTAATTCTTTCAGTTTATAAATGAATTTGTAGTTTTGTATACCAGATATTTCTGATATAGCTTCATGCTATTTAAAAACATATTTACGTTATATCACTAACCTTGGATACGGTGTTGTACGAACGATAAAACTAGCGTCATCTTCAAGAGATGTGCAGCTTTTACTTTCATTTGCAGATTCATCTCAACTGGTAACATCAGTACGAAAGGTTAAATCATTGTAGGTTTGCGTCTTGGCTAAATTAATATTTTTTTAAAATATTTTAAATGATAAATATGAGTTGTTTGGTTTTATTATTCTGAGTTTGTCGCTTAACGTATCATTGAAGTTTAAAATTTTCCTGTACTGCTAACATTGGGTATTCTGCTTAGAATATATAATATTTTTGTGGATTCACTTGTTTAATTCATCTGTTTATTCCTGCCAAAAATGTTTTTCTTATATCTCTCATTAATATATGCATATGCTACAACAATTTAAAATGGCACCAACATTACTTCCTTTACAATATTTTTATAGAATATGTTAAAAAAAGAATTGAATTTTTAATATCTTGTGAATATACTGAATTTTCGCTACTATTAAATCTTTCAAACCAAATTCATCTATAAATTTAAGCTTATATTCCTGCAAATATGAATTACGAATATTACAAAGGTCAAATTCAATGCATAGTAACATTTCCACATACCAAGAACAATTTTTTTTTAATTTGAATTTTAAATTTTGAAATGTTTAAATATCACACCACGATATAGCATTGAAATTATTTACAATGCAAACAATATTCATCTGCATGCGGAAAAGATTTTGCACATGATTTAAAAAAAAAACATAACTTTTTTGTACACATGAGAATTTTAAATTAAGAGTTTCTTCTTATTTTCGTAGAAACAAAATAGTAATCATAGTAATTTTATTTACCACTGTAAGATGAAGTATTTTTTAAATATTAATTGTTAAGAAATATTTCCATCCAAATGGGAAGACAATGATTATACATGACATATTTTTGAAAATCAACTATACATTTATTGCATCATAATGGCACAATATATTGAAACAACATTATAATATACAATGTATTTTCGTGTCATGTGTGTGTGGTGTCAGTGTAGAGAAGAGAATAACTGTTAGAGAAGAGGACTAGTGGAAGGATATTTAGAATTTGTTGCTAGGCTTGGGTGGGTTGGCAGCGATGTAGGCAAGAGCGCGCTGGATGGCTTCTGGTACTGGGGCAGCGACGGGGAGGTGGTCACCTTGGGGTTGGAAACCGTTCTCGTCAGCGTTGTAGGCGAGTCTGATGACCTGGCCATCGGGAGCGGTGTATTGGAATTGTCCTAAAAGTGTTTATCAAACATTATATTCCAAGTTCCTAGCTTTGCGCATCGTTGAAGTCTCTTGCTTAGTAAATTATAATTAGAATAAATTCTTGCTTAATGTGTAATAATATTATTTGTTGTAAATAATATGTTGTTCTTTTTGACTGCATTGATTTAATGTAGAGTTTCTTGCTTGATCTACTATTGAAGTCTTTTTTTTAGTTTGATTAATCTGTTCTAGAATTCAATAATTTTGTCAAGTATTGTTGATAAATTTCATTATTAGTTATTGTTGTTTGATTTTCTATTAGTGAATTTTCAAGTTGAATACTTTCTTGTCTGAAATGTGTACTAACCAGAGACAGATTGGGCTTCAGCATCGGTACCAGGGTTCTTCAGGACTCCCTGTTCGTCAGCGGTGATACCGTTACCGGTTTCATAGCCAGATACGTAGGATCCATCGAAGTTAACTTCAGCGTGCTGACGGAGGATGGGGATGGGTTCGTTGCCAGAGAGCTGGGCAGCAGAAGCGGCGGCGATGACGGCCAAAAGAGCAATCTTTTCCCAAAATAACAGTTCAGTTTTACTTCTGATCTACTTTTGTTGCTTTTGTTAGTACAGTATCGAGAAGAAGTTAACGTATCCACGATTTAAATAAAGTGATTTCTTTGTAAGCTAATTAAAATAAGGAAGTAATAAACTGAATAAATATGCTTAATTAACTTATGCTGAACTAATCTTCTAATTATTAATAAGAAAAAATCTCGCATATTAACTTGTCAAGAATAACGATTTTTGTTAATTAATTTTCGCTCATAATTATCTATTAAACAATAATCACAAACATAGTTAAGGCATTAGCATCTTCCAATTACTCCAGAAAATTCTCACGATATAATTGCGAGTATGAATAATAAATAGTTTAATATTAATCTGAAAATTTGCAAGTTCGTTATACATTCTCTGGTATAAATTATTTTGAAATATTTTAGAGTAGTTAGAATATTTTTCCACGTGCTAATATTTGTGTTGGATATTGTTTCAACAAGTTTAATATTTAGTTGAATGTAAATAATATTGTTTGTAACTGTGAATATATTAAATATTTAAATATTTTTTCAAATATGAAATAAATATCATATGTTAAATTTTGTTGAAATAATTTAAAATATATTATGTTTGTTGTAACTGTGCGTATACTTACAGCAACCTTCATTTTGCAGGGGATGTAGATGTGTAATCACTGAATGGAGAACTCAGTATGAATGTTACAAAACTACCGTCGCTATTTATACTAACTAACAAGCATGTTAGATCCCGCCCCTCACAAATGTTTGCCGGTGCGTATTCAGTAACGGCGGGGCATTTGTAAAAACACACAGACGTGTTATAAAAAAAGTGGTTAAAATTTTTGAAGAAGCAATATGTCGCCAAGGATGATAATGCAAGAAAAAAACCTAACATATGAATAAGCAAAATGAACCTAAATGTCATTCTCTTTTACTTTCAAACCAACTAGACATCTTTTAAGGTTAATACGTGTCTACTGCCGTTGGAAAATATTTACCATATGTAGTCTGCGGTTACAATTACTATACGAACGTTTAGTGAATAATTATCCGTCAAATTTTATTCAAAATTGAGACAAAATATGTGTATTTTATTTGTTAAATTATAAGTCAGTGTTGTTTATCTATAATAATAAATAGATTTTTACGCATAGATTTAGTTTAGTAAAATTCGCAGAGATTTTAATGCAAGATCAATTTTTTAAAAATTCTTTTAAATTACCCAAAAATATTGAAGTAGTCTGTTTTCAAACTAGATAAATGTTTAAATATATTTTACTATAAGTATAATTTGTGTTTTTTCTTCAGTAAGTAATATGTGAAAATCTAATAGCTTACAAGTCAAATTAACTATTAAAGAATTATATTTTCAGTTCATATGAAGTTAATATCATACATCTGTAATTCTTGTCCTGGATGATATATGAGTATGTCACCATGTTTGGTTTCATTTTGCATGTTCATAATATAAATCATAGAACTCATCGAACGGAATCCATAGTAGGTGGTACATGTCCCAGATTCCAGTGTAACCAATTTTTCACTGGAAATTTGTTATGTAGCAATGTACAGTATGCAAGTATGTACGTATGGGAGTAGGTCAATGACATACACAGACTGACTGAGATGAACAATGGTACAAGTTATGCAGTGCATTCGTTATTTAATAGTGCGAAAGTTGTCTACAATTAGACGTGATTGCAGCTTGGCTAATAGGCGAAATCCGGGATCTGTCTTCATAAATTAAGGTTGTAGGTCATAATAAACAGTAGCTTGCGTGTAACAAATAACTGTTTTATATTTTATTCGAAATTTAACATGTATCTATATATGTATATATAATAAATATGTTCAAAATTTTAAGAATGAATAACATATAAAATGAGCATAAACAGTGAAAGGTATTTTTCATTACACATAAATGTGGAGTAATGAAGAAAAGACAGTCAAAATTGTAACTATTGTTACACAAAAATTCTTTGTGAACTAAATAGACTTTGGTTGGCTAAATATGTGCTAAAACTTGACACACATTTTGCAAGAGGAAATCGCTCAGTTTGAAAGGTATAATTTTCACTTATTCACATTTCAATATTATTTACATTCTAAAAAGATCAATTTAATATGAACCTAATATTATTTTTCTATTACAACACTGTCATTATGAGTGTGGTTGAGAGAGGCCTAGATTATAAACTGCAAAATTTAATTTTGAATTTCCTCGCTGGACGTATCGTTGAAATCTCTTATAAAAATACGATATATATGTTCTTTTTTCCATTGTGCGACGGTCTTTTAGCAGGAGATTATAAAAAATCTGTGCAAATTTGCAGGAAATGATTATAAAAAGATTGAATAGTAAAGAGAAATGTTATTCCTGCCGCTGACTGCAAACTAAATATGGCGCAAGGTATTGACATTTCATTTATAGAAGCCGTTATAGACAGTGGATCATCCTTGTGCTTCGGAGGCGTGCTTACCAGTACTGTGACCCTCAAAATGTTGCAGAAGTAAAAGCGAAAGTGTCTTCAGTGGTCACAAATTCCTTGACAAGTTCTATAGGTAATTAGTAATAACTGGACAACAATCTAAAACTAGCAGTTGCAGCTATTAAACAAATTTCACGTGAAATAACATCGGTATCATCTGCCCAAGGGTATGAACGAACTTCTTTTGTAATTTCGGTACATATTAGGAACAATATGTTAATTTGTTGTTTTAGTATTCAGAAGAAAATCTATATTTTATACTGAACCTTATCTCTATATGTAGATGTCTACCTATATAAAATGAATCGGGTTACTTTGATATTTAATTTTAACTTTTATATGTAAAAAATTCAACAAATATAATTAATAATTGAATAGTAATAATTAATATTTATAAGAACGTAAGTTTTAAACTGTATAATATTTTTCTTTTGCTGCTATAGAAAATAAAGCAGAATACATAATAATTTCTTAATTTCATAAATCTTACTCCAACAATTTGAAAATTATCTTAATGAATTACTGACCAGCCTATATACTATTTGCAAATTAATATTGCAAACATGTTGGTGACTACTGTTTTAATTTTGTAACACGTATAAAACCGGTCACTCGTACAACAGTGGGTGTATTTTTTTCTAAATACCGAAGAAGATAACTGCATTTTCTCTGCGTCATAATACCGTACGTTTTTGCAGTAACATTCAATACACTTATGACATCAAATATACATGTTTATAACAGAAAACTGTTACTGCTCTATCCAGATATATATATTAAGTAATAATTTTATTTCAATACTAATACGAATGTAATTCTTTCATACTATAAATCAAATCTTATTAACGATGTTTGAAATTTGTGATCATATGGCTAACGTTTGAAATGAAAAGTGAATTGGTTGTGAACCAAGGTCATATTTAATGATGACTTTCTGAGACGTCTGGTCGTTATAAATGCGAGGAATTAAAACGGGAGATGTGTAAATTACTGAGTCAAATGTCACTTGTACCTGTGTTCGACATAGTTCTTCATTGCTATTTATATACTATGTATATCTATGTGTACAACATATTTTGCATTTTACATTTGTTTTTATAAGAAGAGTAGATATATAAATATAACAAATTTAAACGAAAATAAACATAATATTGACACATTACTTACCAATAAAATTCGTTATGAGTCCAACGAAATCCACCTGGCATAATAATTTGAAACAAAAAAAGAATATTATAATTATGGTATATATTCTCATAATAATATTTTTATACGAAATTTATCAATGTGTATCTTTTATAAAGAAGATATATATATTCTAAAATAAAAAATTTAATTCCTTCTTAAGCATCTTATATAATAAAAGAATTTTAACAAATTCTTGGAACGTTTTACTAGTTATATGGTTGAGAAATAAAACAACACTATGTTCTATTTTCTGTACTGGAAATTCCAAGTTCAGCCGCTATCAACGACTTTAAAAACAACTACCTTCCCATTATCAATCTCATCTTTACTTTCTCTTGCATAATTAACGAACTACTGCTGACCGTTTGGTTACAATATTGTGCTGTGGGCCTGTCTGTGCTCAATGCTGACCGACACGTACGGACAAGTCTGTACTTGTACTTGTATATACGTAGTTAAGTTAGTAATGAAGTTCATATAGAAACATGTGAAGAATGTATTTTCATATGTACGACGAAAGCCGGTACATGTTAAGAAATATTAGATAATAACTATGGATGATTAAGGTGTAGATTCGTTATAGATAAAATAATTACACTCGTTAAATGCTTGAGAAAATGAAAGTTTTGAATGAACTAGGGGCCCCCGCAGGCAACCACACCCAAGTTTATGGGCGGCC
This sequence comes from Calosoma granatense, assembly GCA_022063505.1. Taxonomy (NCBI): domain Eukaryota; kingdom Metazoa; phylum Arthropoda; class Insecta; order Coleoptera; family Carabidae; genus Calosoma; species Calosoma granatense. The sequence goes on along the minus strand of JAGJTL010000073.1, from coordinate 1,348,403 downwards.
CACGGTAAGGAATCTATTTAACTTTTCAAACGTTTCATCCTCACGTATCCGTATGTCAAGGTCAAACTGTTCTCATCTCTCTCTCTCTCTCTCTAGGTTATATATATACTAAGCAGCGAAAGTGAAATACTTTATCTAGTGATACACTGCTATGTGTAGATTGTTACATTTTCTAACTAGACTACATGATATATAATGTCAAGTAAACACTGTTTCAGTATCCAACTATTTGAAATGTTACACTGATGATATTATTATTACTAATAGGTATATAGCTGTTGAACTAATAGTTTTTAACTAAAAATACAAACTTTAATCTTGTCAGCATATTAATGTTATTTAATCAAATATTTCTTATAGTACCTTTTAGCTGAATATTTTAGATTTAATATTAAGCATTTTTGTTGATAAGTTAGAAATTTATTTATTTATTTTTTATTAAGTTTTCCGTTTTAGTTTAGCCAAAACCTCACAGGATGGCGTTGGTAATATTAAATATGCAAATTAGATATTTTAGTGCTAATCATTTTTAATATTACCTTCTAGCAAGTAAATTTTACCTTATAATTTCATAGCATAATATATTTATTTAAAAAATGTATTTGTAGATACTCCCACATTATTTAACCGTAAATAATTATGATGCAAGCATTTTCGCTACCTATTTTATTTGAAAATATGATGTAACTAGTGTGTAGGCGTATGAATGCATATTAATTATTACTGACAAAACGTATTAATTTATTCTAAAGAAGAATAGTTTTTTTACGTAGAAAGAAGAGAGTAGTAAAAAATGTAATAAGATGATTATCAAAAAGTATTATGTATATAATATACATTTTGTCTTCAAACAACTACGCATTTATATTAACAGTGTACTGTCATTTTATGAAAGAAATCCGATGCGTCCATATGGTAAACAAGAAAGAGCTACCTGCACTAACAGGTGAATGCGTAGGTGTTATATTACGCAACGAAAAAAATATCAATGGCCTTTGGTTGTCTAAACATGTAACATCCGTACACATCGACCACGCATTCAAATCTTCTTCGAGAAAGAGGTATAACCTAAAAATCGATGCTAAGCAGTGGTGAAAGTGGACCTATAAAAACAATGAGACAACCGAGTTTTATAGCTACGATGTTGTGTGTGATGCTTGCATTTTTATTGTCAACACACAATGATCACTGGCATGAAAATATTGTACAATATTTTGTATATAGGAAATGTTAGTTAGTTTCATAAGCTGACATTTGGTTTGTTACTTAAACAGCGCATCTGTGTTTCACCGCATGCTTATTAAATATTCGAATTCTTGGCTAAACAATTCCCATCAGGATATTACTATTATTAGACGGTAAGTGAATGTATGTAGAATGCGTTATGAAAGAATATGACCATTCACTACCGATTCACATAGAAATGTTAATATACTGAAAGCGATATTTAATAACTGTGATTTTAAAATATCTTCATAGCACGTGATATACTAAATGAACAATTAAACTACAAAGTAATAATGTTTTAATTCACATTTATAGCATTTTATACGATATGTTAGAATTATCAAAATAACATCTACATAATATGTTTATATTTTAGTTTGTATCATCTTCGAAATTCGTGTGATATTTTCAAATGTCATACAAACCGGTTATAATAAAGGCAATTTAAAGTGCAAACAATATTAACTACAGAATTAGGACAAATGCTCTTCTGCAACTTTTAACCATAAAAATATTTAAACATCTTCTTAGCTGTTAATATTAGTTATTTGTAAATGCATGTTATTTCAATGAATACCACAAATATTCATTAGTATCTATTCTGAAAATGTTTACAATTTCACATTAACATCTAACACCTTCAAGAATAATTTAAGACAGGCATATTATTAATTTTAGTTTTAATTATTCCTACAAATTGATTTTTAAATATAATTTTTAACATGTACGTAAGCTATGTGTTAAATTTTGCCTTTTAAACGTTTTTGACATTTTAAAATCTAGATAATTAAAAGCGATAATTATTAGAAATACACACTCCTACAAACAAGTGAAGTTCACATAATTAGACCCCTCACATAATTCCCATGGCATCTAAATAACGGACGCTCCTCTTATTAAAAAGGACAGCTATTTAAAAGAAAACAATTTCAATGTCAAATTTGATAATCGCTAAGTTTTTTTTTTGCCATGATTCGCTCGAGGCACTTCGAACGAATTCATTTCATACACGTGAATATTTTTTGCGACCAGGATCATCGCATTTCACTGTTAGTTCAGTAATTATTGTGTTTTTTGTTCACATATTTAACCTTTATTTTTTGTTTTTTAAACAACAGAAGATAAATATGTACGTTTTAGATAAGTTTTTTTTTGTTAATATAATATGTTATATTACTGTATTAATTGTTGTTTTATTTTAATTTTATTTGTTTTTATTTAAAAAGACATATTTTAATATTGTAGGAGGAAACTGATGGATGATTCGTGACATCAGAAATTATATGCAAATTTGACCGCGGGATAAATATATGTCAGCAGGTTTTTCCTGTAAAATGATTATATTCGTAAACTGAACATTGAGATTAGTTCTGAGAATAATAATATTCTTGTTACAGGATAATTTTAGCTTTGAAAGAAAATATATTGTTTCATGCAGTTAAAATTTTTAACTTACATATAACAACAAAGTTTGCACAACTGACTTGTATAATAATGAAGTGTTAGTTTTGATCAGCTGCAAAATACGACAAGTTATAATATAGTTGCGTTGCTTATATCAATTTAATGTGGCATGTAGGCAACCATAATCACTCTTATGTGTGGAGGACATAAAAGCTTTTGTTTTTCACGTACAATAGTGTCAATATAGGTACAAGATTTACATTACTAAACTTAATACATAATATTTTAAATATATGTAGTTCACGGATGTTTACAAAAACTATTTATAAGTCTACAGTAATGTATTTTGGTTATATTAGTTGATTCGACAGTACGAAATGAACAATACAAATGTTTGTATAGTTATCTGTGATGTACGAAATTATTAGTGCGACACAATTCCGTTGTATTTGTTATATTCTCGGACTGTTATACGTCACATTGGTGTTACTGGTGCTGACCTTCAACTTTAGAAGTTCACCTGTAGCCTAGATCTGTGTATTAAGTATGATATTTATCATCGTGTAGTTAGCATTATTGAAAACAACAATTACAAAATACGTACAAGTGAATTGGTGCGACCTTCAAATTAACACTCTTTTGTTCATCCATCACAGAACAACACGAAAACTTCATTGTATTGTTTTTCATTTGATTTGTTTGCGGATATAATATTAATTAATTATAGCACTTGACTCAATCATGTAGTAAATTATAGTATTTTGATAATGCATTCTGCTAGTTTATACAAATATTGTACATATAATTTATAATATAAACTACATACACAAATGTGTATATAAAATTGGGAGAATTAATTAATTCTAATATATGCTCAGTTAAACTATAAAATATATATTTAATTCGAATGGAATATTAATAGAAAAAATATTACAACATTTTATATAGATACTGTGTGTGGTCCTTAAAATTGTCACGCTTACGTAGCATTGCATTTTATACCGATTATAATAAAATACACATAAACATACATCAAGGAACATGGTGTGGCCAAATAGTCATAATTTATTTCATTATACTAAAACAAAAAAACAACATGACATGTTTTAAATTCATGACTTTTTTTCGTTACCAGAAAGCCCATCGAAATCATCATAAAGTCGTTAATTTTCTACTGAAAAGTAATAAAAAATTCTAGCGTATATAATGCAAAACCGTGCAAACGTCATAAATAATTATTTATGGATTCCGTCAGCTGTTTGCAATTCGCACATAGAATTTAAATTATACCGGTGATATTTAACCATCCTTCGCAGAGATAAGATGACTGACTGTGGAATGCACTTACTATATAAATATCAACTGAAACATAATCTACGCCACGTATTTGACACTTGGTGTCATGTAGCCATGCTTCATCATCGGACAGTTGCATCAAAGGAAATAAATAATTAGTACTAACATAAGACGACAGTTGGCCGGGTGGCGCTCACTTTCGGTTGTCACACTTAACCTATAAACTGGCCGTAACGTGTTTGAAACAGAGATGAATCTAGTTCCAAGGTCACTATTGAAAAGTGAAAATGACCACTCTTCACGCTCGTTGAACGTGAAACAGTAATCAGTGTGGTATTAAGGTATAAAAGTAAATAAACTACAACTTCAGGGCATTGTCATCAGATTGTAATGCATCTGTCTGCCTGTCCGCATGTATCCAACTTCACGTTACTATGACGTCATATGACATATCGAAGAATTGCATTGTTATATGTATTATAGTGTTGATTACCTTATTTTAATGTGGATATTTATTTTACGACTAGATATTTTGTAATTTAATCATAAGTCAATAGGTTTATAGTTTCTAAATTGTTTCTCATGATTTGAGTAATTATGTCATTAATGCCTGTTAACATACTTAACAAAACAATTTAATATGCTTTATAAATGAGCAATGAATAATCATAAATATCATATAAAAAGCTATTAATCAATTAGGACATGCAGCTTGGGGCAGTAATATTTCTTAATACTGACCTGTGCAATCATTTCCCATTCACGGCCTGTCGCGCTCGCTCGGTCCCTGATATTATCCGAATGTTTTTAAGTAAACATGAAGACAATGAATTGTTTTCTAATTGGCTTTTCCGTTCTGAATTCAACTAGTATGTACAGGCATATTTTAAGTACGTGCTAGATATTATATTGTAAAGTTTCAGTACTTTTTCTAAAGACATATACATAAGGTCTCTAAAGTTATTCATATTTTGTATTTAAATATATTTATCCTCAAATGAGTAGTTTGCGAATCGAGAAATATTGTTAGCGAATATTTCAGAGAAGATGTAACCTTGATGGAAAACTATCAATATTTTCCGCGTTCACATTCCTGTACATCTGTACAAAGTACACAGTAATTAAATTCTAAGTAGTATTAGATCCATATATTAACATGTTAACTTAATAAAAACATAAGAGGAAAATTCTAATGAAACTTATAAATAAGGATGAACAGTTATAAAATGACATGCCTCTAGAGCAACAGCAAGGTAGATATTTGTAAATTTAAATATATTTGTATTTAATTTTAGATAAATCATTCGTATAATTATGTTTATACTTCTGTTAGCATTTAGTAAATGTCCAGAACATTACTTACATGTATAATATATTCATTACATTCATCAGTAGCAATAATATATTGTTATAAATTCTAGTGTAATAAAATAAATACCTAATAATGAATATGTTTAACTTTACATAAATGATATTTAACATGTAACGAGCGGCTTTAAAGAAAACATGAAACTACTTTGCTGCAACAGTGTAAAATCTGCAGTAAATGTAATATTATGTTAAAGTTGGTAGTAGAATTTAGGTAGCTAAAGTAATCACATGTTGAAATTAGCTATTAATAATATTTATGTATGCAGTGTGAGGTAATGTCAACTGAACAGGCAATAACTACTAGACAGGTTGTTAATCAGTTTTCAATATAGGCACGGCCCTATGCATGTCGACAAAGATAGAACAGATTTTAAATGGACCGCTTCATTATAAATATGATTTATTAATTTCCTTTTCAGGTTACTCATGACAATATATCAACAAGCTATCGATATAGTTTATTCATCATCATTTTTAATATGACTACAAGTGGTGTATTGTATTATCAATAAAAGCTGATATTATTTCAATTGTATGTATCTATAAATAAAACAATATGTAATACAATAATGCTCTTATTTAGTATTACTGTCTATGTAATAAACAAACTATTTAAATACACATTTTTACGACAAACATTATTTATAAATATACATTCATGTATATTTTGTTTCAAACAGTGAAACAATGTTTTAGTACCAATCTCTTAATAGCAGTGTACTAATTGAAAAAGAGTGTCAACATTAAAATTCCAAAGTTTATTACCGAACAAGATGAATCCCGATAAATTAATTCATTGCCATCAATTTCTTCGCACGTAATATTTGCCAAGAACACTTTCTATTAAATTTATGCAAAAACCTGTGAATTGCAAGTATTTTCATCAGAACATTTCGCTATTAAATTCATAAACTTTAAATGCCACTTGAAATAACGATTGAACCTATGTTGTTAGAAAATATTTTCACTGAATGAAACAAGACTCGCGCAACTATTTCATATTCTATTAACCAAATATGATTATTCGATGCCAGACAAAAATTACATAATGCGTCATTCAGTTATTGTTCAGCATGTAATGTACATAATATATAAATACATTTGTATAGTGTAATACTGACTTCCGTATATGGATGATACTGACTGGAGAACGGACTCGTAAATAAAATGCCATTTATTATCGTGTATAAATGATTAACCGAAACATGATGTAAGAAATGTCATAAGACGTTTTTTCCTTTAAGTTTGATTAGGCATTCATGTATGGTTTACATGTATGTGTAAACTTACTGTGGAAATATTAATAAAAAATAATGATTACTCTCTATTTAGTTTAACCATTCATAAAATATATATAAAGTATCTAAAATTCACCAAAACAAAGATATTGAGAACTATGTATATATGTATATACTTCTGTCTTTGTTTATAGCACTTCTGTAATTTACAGCTTTATTTTATATCATGAATATATGGCAGGAGTATATTATTTAATTATTTTTATAAGCATATAAAATTAATTATTACATAAAATGTTTTATAA
>JAGJTL010000073.1:1318051-1329733 GCA_022063505.1 Calosoma granatense | reverse complement strand
TAAATTAAAATTTTTTACGTAGAATACCGGATTTTGGAAAGCAGGTCTGTGATAGAATCAAAATGTTTTCTAAAATTATGGCCATCTCCACCTAAGTGGGGGGATGCTATGGCACTGGTTCGTTAAACGGTTGTCCACCTTCATTCTGATTAATTGGCATCCTATCAGAGTTAATGAATCAGCATTTCTCAAACAGTGGCATATATTATTAAAGTTCATTGATTTATATAATTTTTGTGATGAAGAATAGAACGAGATATTATATTGCATTAAACTGGAATGTATGCTGTATTTAAAAATAAAACATAATCTATCTTATCTATTTAAAATATATATTAAATACAATCAACTTCTCAAAGAATGTAATCGTGGATAATAGAACAGTAATAAATTGAGAAAACAATTATTTTTTACCAGTATACTTAAGTTTTATTATGTTGAAGAATTATTGGATTATATTTTCCGTATCATTATCTAAACCTTTCTGACATTTGATACCACCTACGCTATTTTCTAAAACAACCTGTGCTTTTTTATGTAGGTGAAAATACAGAATTATTTCTGACTCATCTGTATTCTGTGTCATATGTTACGGATGTCTTTAGAACGAGTTCAGTGGTCGGTGATGTTGTTTAGTGCCACTGGTTTAATGTTAAATAAGTGTCCAGTGAAGACGAGTGATAGAAAGAGATGGGAGAAATTACTGACGATGCTAATAAAGTACAAAATGTTAGATTAGTCTTAATATTAATCAAACGTATAAATAGAAGAATACCAGGGGACAGTAGACACATTCTGCTCTAGTCTACGGTGATAGAAGCGCTGTGCAAACATGAAATTCGTGAGTATCAACTGATTTTATACATTTATCTTTTGCGATTACCATAGTCTACAGTATATATTCATGTTCGGTGGTACAAATTCAGAGACAGTATCTTTCAAGGATAATTATTACCGTATTAAAAATTGGAATCGGAATAAAGTACAAATCATTTTATATATTGTCGGTATACTGAGCAATAAAAGCCTTCATATGCTATTCTCAAATAATTTTTTTTAATAAAAAATATACTAATTGACCGTTCGCAAAACCAATTTATTATTTTTCACAGCTACTTGCTATTACTAGTTACTTGCGGTAATAATTCTCATATATAATATTTTCATATTTACTTTCATTGCAATACTATGAATTAATATAGAAATATGTTATTTTGCACTGGTTAGTTATATATTTGAACAGATTAACACACTGGACGATATGATATATAATCCGATTAAATATTGTTGACTATGCAAGTATTTCAAATTCCAATAATGCGTAGAATAAACACGGAATAACCTTTACCGTTTCAAATGCCACTAAACATTTATAAGTTTTATTAGAATAAAATATTAATATACTTGACAATCCTGAGAAAGTGATTCAAACACTGAGATATAAAATATTATAATGGCATTCGTTTATAAATGTGATATTAATTTTGCACGCTTTAATATATTCTTGAAATAATTTTTATGCAAGGCTGTTCACAAATTTTTATTAATATTTTTAAAAAACTGGATAATAATTGCGTCTTTTTTGGAAATATATTAGCAATTTTATATAAAAATTAATTTGCATATTTCTATGCTAAAAATACTGATCAAACATACATGTAGTAGAAATTGGTTTTTTGAAGTATACAAAAGAATTAATTAAAGATTTTTTACTAATTCATTCATAACAGTATGTTGTTAGAATGAATGAACATACCTGATTGTACCGTACTATAGCGTGACAAATTGATATAAAATTACGTATATAAATAACATGATTCAGACATAAATTCTGCCTAATTAAGTTCTTGTAAGTTTTTTTGTTACGTGGTATTATTGAGAAATTGTAAAATACACAAATTTGCATTTGAATATTTATATTATTAATTAGAAAATTTTGAATCGTATTAATGTGAATAAAAAGAAATATAAAGAAAAAAGCAGAATACTTCATTTTCGAAAAATAATATATAATGATTAGTATTTTAATTTGAAATAATTATAATTCTAGTTTCTGAATTTTTTGTTAAACTTAAATTATGCCTAGTTATTGCTATATCTATTACACTTAAATTTAATTGTTTAAAGTGCAAAAGCCTGCAAAGTTACACATCTCAACAAAATTTGAAATGTTAAATAACTCTTTAACAATATATATAAATTCTTCAGTAAAGGTAAATTATACTAAAACTATCTATTTTTATATTTTAGGCACTTTTCCTGCTCTGCGCTTTGTTCGGCGTTTGCCTGGCTCAGAATGACGGCAGGTACCGCCCTGTCCAGTCTGTGAACATTTTCGCTGGAGCCAACACTGGCAGTTTCCCTGGCGCGTATCGTCCTGATAACAACGGCAGATACCGCGGTAGCAATGATGGACGTTACACACCCGATAACTCTGGTCGCTACAACGCTAACGATGGTAAATACTACCCGGACAATTCTGGCAGATATAATCCTGACGGTTCTGGAAAATACGACGGCTCCAATGGCCGTTACAACCCTGATGGTTCCGGTGCTTATGATGGTAACAATGGTAAATACAATCCTGATGGTTCCGGTGCGTATGATGGCAAAAATGGCCGTTACAATCCTGATGGATCTGGTGTTTACAATGGACAAAACGAAAAATACCAAGGAGATAAATTCGGAGCTGGACGTGGAAGCGGATCAGGTAACGTTGGTATTTATAGATTTTACGTTTTTCTGTGTAGAATAAATAAAATAGCCAATGCCTGATTCAAATCAGGTTTAATATAACTTATATTTTCAATTTGGCTTTAAGTGAGATTCTGTAATGATTTAACATTATATGTGGATATTAATAAGATTATTGTGGTTCTAGGTAAACCTTCCGGTGTTGGTACTGGTATAGCTCCTGCTGGTGGTTACGGTAAACCCGTGTCAGTGAAACAGGGCAGTGCTGCCGGTAAATACGACAACAGGCACTACGCCATCCTCCGCCAGGAAGGAGATATTTTCGAAGACGGATACCACTACTTGTAAGTACTGGTAACAATGTGTAAAAATGCCAAAGACATTTTTAGAATAATATAATTCCAAAGTTTACAATTAGGGCCGGATTGCTAAATAATATATTTATTATATACATTTCGAATGTATTTTTGATTTTATTGCTTGGATTATAAACATATTCTGGAGATGATCAAAGTTAGTGCATAAAAGTAAATAATATAATGTCCTTCAGTAAATGCGACTAGCTCGACACACCATAAATATATCATGTGTTTACATGATTTCATCTAAATTTAAATGTTAATTAACATGTGCTATTTAACATAAATTATCTAACGACGACACCTGGTGTTTTGAAATGACATTTGATTTTTTAAACAAATGTGCGTATTATATAAAACGAGTTAAAATCACTTTCATTTCCTATATTCTTTGTAATATTAATTAATAATGAATCCTTCTGTTGCTTTATATGGTATCAAAGCGGACATGCATGTTTTGTTTATTATTGTATAGAATGTATTTGTAATGTACAATTTTCATGAAATGTGCAAAATAATTTGTACATATGCATCTATTAACGGGAAACGTAACTTCACGTTTGTCAGTATGTATTCAATCTTCCAATAGGGATAAATATTCTTGAATTCATCCTTCATAGTTTAGAATAGCTATTATTATAATTTGTTCATATTTAGAGAGATATTATCGATGTACATATATTCCTGTTGCAAGCTCATACTTGTTACATGTTAACAGAATTATGATTAAATATGAGAAAAGATACTGAAATAACTGCTGTTTTAGGTACGAAACTGAGAACGGTATCCTTGGTGAGGAACAAGGAAAACTCGCTAACCGTGGAACCGATGCTGAAGGCATGAAGGCCCATGGATTCTTCACATACACCGGTCCCGACAGTGTTGTGTACACAGTCACCTACACCGCTGACGAGAATGGATTCATCCCCCAGGGAGACCATCTCCCCACTCCCCCTCCAGTCCCTGAGGCTATCCTCAAGTCTTTGGAATTCCAAAGATCTCAGGGCAAATTGTAAATCATGATACGCTACAATAATACGATTGGAACACCGCCAGTTCAAATGTGGCTCTAGTTAGTCTTAAGTTGAAAGAAATTCCTGCAGTACATGATTGATTAGTTTAAGTGCATTTTAACTTAATTTTTAATAAAATAATCGAAAATAATTTGTTGGTTATATTATTACTATGATCCTGATGTGGAATTTTAAAACTAGTCTTTAATTTACTTTAAGTATTAATCTGAAATTTCTTGTTATATCAAACTGAAAACTGGATTCCTGTAAAACATATTTGATTTTAGTATTCATTTTATACAATGAAACGTTAATACTCGTCATAAATTAAGGGAGAATTTTAAAGTTATACAATACATTTTAAAAGAAGCAACATTATATTTAAATGTGGCATTTATTTAATTTTGTGAGTTATTCTTGCTATTACATTACAGAATACAATTACAAGGACGAAATGATTATATGCGTTAGCAAATTTTAACTGATATTGAGAATATTTTTTCTGAATATTTGTTTCAGTATAGATAAAGTCATGAAAAAATTATTTTTTGGTTCTGTATCTTTCAGTCTCAGATATAGACTTGTATGTGTTTATGAACGAAAATGATTAGTAATTTCTTGCTGTACTTGGAAAATAAATTAATAATAGCTGCCAGATATAAAAATAATACTTCTATTTAGTTAATCTGATCACAAATTGTACATAGATGTCTATTTCAATTCAGTTATAATAGGACATTTATTAATAAATGTAGTTACATAAAAATCTACAAAAATGATATATTTTTGACAAAACTAACGCAAATATCCAGTCATTAATGTTATTTATCTAACATTATATTGGTAATAATGTTCGAAATGATAATATATTCCTCTAATTCATATTGTTCAGTAAGAATACACTTGCTTAAAGAAAGTATCTGAGAATGACGTTCAATATAATTTGTGAGTGCCGCATATCAGTCTATAATATCAACATAGGCTCCATTAATAGACTGTTCATAAATCCATGTCAAATATTGACATTCATGTAAATATATTCGCTGTGACACGATATATCACAGTTTAGTGATAATTTGACATATATTTAAATAAATTTATCAATTATGTACTTTCTCTAGATTGAAAGAATTGCTTGAGTGATTAATGGTTAATGGGATTCTTTCGCAAAATCAGACATTTCGGTGCTATGATGTTCGTATAATGCGTGTGTGTTATGGGTTTTGTTGACCAAACAAATATTTATTTATAAAAGCTCTTACACAACATGGTCAGATATATTGAATTTATATACAAATATTTTAGGTCATTCACGACTAAAACATTAGAATGTTTAACATTAGAAGTACGTGTTTTAATTTAATGGATATTATATAAATTTAATTTAATATACCAATAAGATCTTTGAGGAATTACATCTTTAATAATGTGAATTAAATTACTGTAATGTAATAGTAGAATACCTTTGTATAGCTACCAATGAATAATATTTTTAACTTCTTCATTCTTCGATTTTCTTCTTCTTCTTCTACACATGATAAATAAAAATAGAGCACACATTTTGCATGAATACTAAACGATAGCAATATATGTACTACTACCTACAAAATCTCAAATGTTTATTTTGAGTGAAACATATATTTAAATGATAAACCCCACCCCAAAAATACTAAGATATTTGCCTGAGGGGCACTAATCCGTAAAAGGTAATTGAATATAAATTGCCAGTAATAATTTTCTTTAATATTTATGAATACGTTCAACTTTAATTCAATGTTCTTGTGAGGAAATTATTAATCACATTCCAGATGAGTAATGGCATGTTTCGGCCGTTTGGCATGTGAAGATTACAGAATGTAGACGATCCTAATTCTGTGTGGGTTTGGTTCCTCTAATTTTGGCACGGTATCCTTGCTTTCGCTAGGTGTAACCGCGCTGTAAAGATGACCTACTACCAGATATTCATCAATAATGTCTATTTTTTTGACCGTACTGGTATCTGCCACTTATAAACGGTATGATGTTTACTTTCATTCTGAAAGTAATTTATTAATTTCAAATTGCTACAATCTTTGTAAACCTTGGAATCGTAGATTTTATTCTCATTTTTTAATTACATACCAAGTAAAAACTGAAACATGATTTCTATAATTATGGGAATTTTAGCAATTTGACTCCCGAGCCGATTTTCGTAAAAGGTAGACCCGCTATGATGTGTACACACGGCAGTCAAAGTGTTAAATAAACGATTTTGTTGCATCCAGATAAGTTGAACTAATTTTGACTCCACACTGCATTAAGAATACATCTGTAACCAGATAAAACTTTTAATTCCAATTCACAAATGAAATAAATTATATTTCAGGATACAATTCATAATTTAATATTACCTTAATATTAATTATGACTCATTGAAAAATTCCCAAATTCCGAATTTAGAATTAGTACAAATTATTACATGACATGAATTTATTTATTAAGGAAGTACTTGGAAAACATATAGTTAAGTTAAATACCAAACCGCAAGGACAAATAATTCTGAAAATATTTTTACAAGAAACGCATCCCAGAAATCATGCTAGTTTGTCTCATTTTATTTGCATGTTTTTCAATAAAAATTAAATTAAAATTTCATGTTTCTTATGTTAGGCAATGAAATTATGCAAATATGTTATACATATTCATAACGAATAAAAGATGTTGCAAATTGATATGTTTTTAAATTTAAGACATGTTACGTCGATTTAAATTTTGATTATTTTAGATTTGACATCATTTCCTATAATAAACTAGATTTTTTCATGCAAATTTCATGTGCCAAAATTTATAAAATATGACATGAATTATTAATTCTGAAAAATCTCAGCGATATTGCTTGTAATTTCTCTCAGAGAGTGAATTAAATGTTATTTTCAGAATAACACGTATAGTAATAATATCTTTAGTAAATGCGGAGGAGTATTCTAAACAATGAAGATATCGTAATTTCTCCGTGAGAGAATGGCATACTAAAAAAAATAGTAACATACAGTACACAAATCAGCTTAGATAATTTCCATGAGTACAATTGAGTTTATTGCCACTTGCACAATATTGTTTTGTTTACGGTTTCCAATAATTAATTGCCCGTCCGCCTCCGTATCGCATATATTCATTGACTCATACAATGTACCATGAATATATGCATGTGTGCTTAGCATGTGAGCTTCAATGCTGGTGTTCGTTAAATCTAATATAATGTTACTATATATCTGTCATCTGCCTACGTCATGAGTGTATATTATTGTCACAGTCTAAGAAATAGTTAATTTTTTTATATTTCTGAACTTTGTAACCGGATATCCAATGTCGAATATTTTAAATGTCTTTGTCAAGAATGTGACTTTTTTTGTGCAGTACAATGCTGGATTCATCAATGAAAATTTCATAACCAAATATTTATTATATATATTCGAAACTAAAACTACCCTAAATAAAAGACGACCCCCTAATCATTAACTGAAAAATTTAATAATTTTATTTTAAGATTAGAATTATTTAAAAATCAAAAATAACGTTATATTTGGGAAAAAACTTTACCATATATAAAGGGTAATACCAGGGTGAAAAATACATTTAATAATCAAAACGGATCATAAATGAATCATGAATAATACAAATCATTTTTCAAACGTCATCAGATTGCAATCAATTACATTGGTATGATGAATTTGTATGGGATGGAATATATTTGCTTGTATTAAAATTACAATAATGCATCAACGTCAATTAACACTGGTATTAGATTCATTACATATTTATTGAAATACAGAATACAGGGTAGGACTAGAAAAACAGGAAGTATATAGTCTGGTACGTAGTCGTGAAGACCTTACAATTATATGTACGGAGAATGCGTGGACTTTTACTCGTTGTGGGATTTTTACATGAATGTCTTACTTTCAAATTAATATTCATTTTAATTCTACGATTGAACGTCAATTGATTAAGCCGTTACTGATTTCTATGAACGTGTATATAATCACAATAGTGTAACTGCATAAATATCACAAAATTCTTCCGGGAGATTTCAACAATAACTAATAAATCATAAGACATCTGCAGTTAACATTTGGAAGATTCTAGATTCTGGTAAATATTATGATTGCATTAGACGAGTCTGTAGTTACAAAATAATGTTGAATGCCAAAGTTATGATTCTGTAAAAATAGACATTTCTGTGATCAATATGTAAATTTAGAAATTGTATTCTTGTGTTAGGTAATTGACAAGTGATGACAAAGCTGGAGATAATAAAATTGTGTTAAAAAACGCGGTTGGTGTCAAGGTTAGAATAGAAATTTTTTTGTCAAAAATACCAAATATCACATTCTACACAAATGAGAGATTACATATTTGAATATATCGTAACATATTCACAGCATAAATAAATTGTTACAACATCGATGCATGCAGTTATTTTCTAAAATTTCTTCTCAATAAGACATAGTACCTAAATAATTATATTCGATATTTCAATAAGTAGTTTATGCAGAATATGTGGAGAGAAATGTATAATTTTTAAATATAAATCATGAAAACAATATTTTTAGTAGCAATGAATTTAAACAGGATTACGAATAAAATTATATAATAACAAAAATTGGTACATTTTTATTTGATATTGACAAGGTCTAGATTTGAGTATTATGTCACTGCTTGCTCGGTATTGGTTATTTTCCTTATATTTATTTAAATGAATCACTATTAGTTCAAACATCTGTAAATAAAATATGAATAAAACTCTTCATAAAACTGAAATATATGCACATTTATTATTATAAGTTATGATAGGGTATAAAATACGTCATATCTAATATTTTCTTGTTTAATACTCGCATAAATACATATGTATAAATAGAAACGAGTAATTAAAAACTTTTAACAAATTAAAATAATCTCGACATGAAATCATTGTGAACAGTTACTTTTAATGCGACAAGACAGAAGAATTTTTAGCAAAAAACATGTCAGCTCATATATTACATAGTGCTTAATTACTTGTCTCGACAATACAAAAAAACAAACAACGACCTTTTGTCTGAAATTTATTTTCACAATGTTAAATAGTAGGTAGTATTACATTTTATACTTATTATCATTAATTTATAACTAAAGCTCACGAAATCAGTAGCGCCCGTTTACTAAAAACTGATAATTTTCTACCAATAAATTGATAAAGGATGGTTATTTGGAAAAATAAATTAAGTATGATTATGGTATGGTAATACAGTATAGATAATTGGAGTATAGACGCATAAATTTATATTTTAATGTATAAAACTAGAAATAAAATAAGTAAGAAAGATGTATTATGATTTAGGTATATTTTACACAAAGTATTAGTGGAATAGATGAAATAATGAAACATAGTTATGAAGGCTGTATTATTCTAAATGTTGTATTGAAATTGATACAAATTATTATTAACAATGACACAGATGAACTTGACATGCCCGCATATTTTTGCAATTTAATGTGGCGAAATTATAATTGAACAATAGATCAATTTGAAGATGATATCTGCATTGTATTCCAACATTGACATTTCATAATTCGGCAATGATATTTAAAACTATTGTTCCTGGATAATATTGCTATAAATTATTTTATAATTTAATACTTATTGTTCATTAAAGAGTGCATCTTGCAAAAATAAATATTTCCTAGACATACATGTTCATATATTTACTAACAAGGTTCAAATTAAAATATATATTTAATGTTATTCAATACAATAAGAAATATTTTTCAATAAAGCTAATTTACGCCCCTGGATTATAATAAATTATAACCTAGTTGACATCAGGCACCGGGTCATATCCTACATCTAACAGTTCTACCAACATTTCTGGTTACAACAAGATAAAAATGCAAATTAGATGAATATTTACTAAAAATTTATCTAAGAAATCAACAGAAAAAACAACAGTGTCAAGAAATTAATGCAAAATTATGAAAGTCATGCAGTATCCTGTCTCATTAGAAGATATTTCCATATAAAAAAAGAATTGGTCATCTGTGTAACCATACATGTTATCGTTGACATCTTCATAGTTGAAATACCAACTAAATAACTGTCACCTATGTCATGCTTTTTATTGCTCATAAGCCATAAAGAATCTGGCATTATGAAGTAATAATATCAATATGTAAACATTCACTGCGTAATACAGTATGGATTAAGTAAAATTCAAATATTAAGATCTGAAATTGCTGTATACAGATTTTATTTTTCAAGCTCCGTTATTAGATCATTTTAATTATTGCATTAATTTAAAACTCACTAGTGCATCTTCAATTTACAGTTTTGTTTTTGTAGTATTAGAACATTATCCTAGAGAAAATTTATCTACTTGGAATACTCGTGCGAGATTGTTTGAATATTATCCAGTTTTTTTTCAAACATTCCTTTGAAAGACGTTATTTAGATCTTGACTTTTATTACTGCATTCATTAATGTATATGAATATCAATAATACTTTTTACACAAAAATTTTGTGGCAGATTGCAGTATAAGGAATCTTGATGTCCTTGTCAAACATAATCTAAATATCAGTATGATAATATTATTAACAATAATTCCTGTCCCATAACTTAGCTGAGCGGGAGGTGATATTCAATAAGGATGAGTAAGTTAGGTACGGTACAGCAGCATCATATAGAAAAGTTCAGTACGTCGTATTTCTTGTGTATGTACCGTGATAAATTCAGTGCATGACTCTATAATGAAAATGTTACCTAGCAAGGATAAAGCATGTACTACATATAAATAATAAATTCAATATAAGTCTAAACTATTTTACAAAAACATATATTCATTTGTACAAATATGCAAAGAATTAGTCTATTAATTTTTTTCACGCTATATTAAAAGCAAGTCATGAAATGTTTCTAATATGCAATTCATTTAGATAGGATTTTTCTGCAAGAGTTTTTTTCACACTATATAAAAATCTGGAATTTACTATGTATAAATTAACTCACTGTAACATTTAATTAAAACAGCACTTGAAACGTAGCTTCTTTTCATTTCCTTATTTGAACTGAAATGATTGTACGACATTTACTCGCAGTTGTAAATTATAATAATATATTTATATTCTACTATCAGTTAACTGAGATTTAATTCTACCTATGTATAAACAACAAGCATTTTATTTATATTGATTTTTTTTTTCGATAAACTATTAAATTGTATTAAATTATAGGTTTTTTATTTAACCTATCATGAAAGTGTACATTGGCAGCGATTTCAAAGCATTACACTTTTGCTTGAACAATGAAAAACCCAGGAAATCATTATTATCATCGAAGAAGAGAAATAAAAATTGCAAAGACGTATTAATTATGCACTTGTCGATATTTAGGTACTGTATGATCTCATCAATTTAGTACGTACATATATCAAATGTGTCTGTTTCAATGATATTCATACATAGTTGCAAGGATAACATATAAATTTATTCTGAAAATTCTCAATGATACGTAATGAAAATAATTAGAAGGATGAAAATTGGTATCACTAAAACATTTTAAATTTTAGAGATTAATATTTTTATTCTTCATTAAATTGA
>JAGJTL010000073.1:1282022-1292511 GCA_022063505.1 Calosoma granatense | reverse complement strand
GTAAAAATGACGAGCATGCAATTGTAAAAATGAATAAAAAAATTATAAAAATATATAAATATTATACGTAAAAGACCAATATCTTGTTTATTGTCTTTTAGTCATACCTTGTTTAGTGTCAGATTGAGATATTCTTTATTAATTTTCCACTTAAATATCAATACTTATTGATGTTTATTCTGTTCTTTTGTTATCAAAACTTATGTTTGTGAAAGTGACATCTTCAGATATTGTGAAGAATCTTTTCTCTTCTTTAATCTGCAAAGTATTCAACAGATGGAACCATGTGAAAAATTATTAATCAATATTTATAATTAAACATGTTTCTTAAATAATTCAGCATTTTCAAAGCATTAAGGTCATAATCGTTGCTTAATAGAATAAATAATTAGATTCCAAGTGATATGAAACATTATTTTCTGTGATATTTCGTGAAGTTATTAATTTTGTGCATTAAATAATAATTGGACAATTATAATGAAGTGAATGATTTAATTATTAAAAGGCATTGGATATTTTTCGTACAAGGATTTCATATTGGGAAGATCTAAAGCAATATAATTATTTATAAGTAATATACTAGGGAGAAAATTATTTAACATTTGAATCTGTTCAACTGCTTGTTAATTTATCTTATTTTAATTTTAGTTTTACAAATAAATATAAGTATTAATATAGCATATTTTTAAATCGTTGATATTTGTTAATAAAATATTGAATTGAAATTATCTTTTTACATGTGAAACATATACTGATCTTGGAATATTAGCTCTATCAAAGTTTCCTGGTGTATAAAGAATA
Organism: Calosoma granatense; assembly: GCA_022063505.1. Classification (NCBI taxonomy): domain Eukaryota; kingdom Metazoa; phylum Arthropoda; class Insecta; order Coleoptera; family Carabidae; genus Calosoma; species Calosoma granatense. The sequence continues at coordinate 1,291,710 of JAGJTL010000073.1, read as the reverse complement.
AAAAACATTGGTAAGAACGTGAATCATTTTGATAGCCTGAAAAATATAAAATAGTTGATAGTTTTAATTTTTCGTTTTATAAATGCAAACTAAGCACTGGTATTTTAACACAGTTTATATGCAATAATGAATTGTACGGATAATGTACATATTACATAGAGATTTCGTATAATATGTGCCAATAACTGGTGGTCAGTGTGCTAGTACGAGTAGCTTTTGTGTCTGGCAGACACATACCTGTGTGTTACTTTCACTAGACGCATCTCTAGGTATTACGCGTCCTTACCTAACTCTGTCTAACTACTATGCAAATACTCTAATGATTTCTGTACATATAACCTAGATTTCTAACTTGCATCGACAACCGAAATTTAGTAATGCACACTCATTAATTACCATATTGTGTGGTTTCGTTTCATTTTTTATACTTTCTTTTCTATGAAAATGTTAACAAAGTCTGTAGAATATTAAACGAATATATTATTTGTTTATTATATTCTAAGTAAACTCATTTTATGGTTGCTAGAATTTAAAAATTGATAAAAATACAGAAAAAACATCATTAGATAATATGTTAGTTGCAGAACTGGTTACAAACTAACTAATTAGAATACGTTCACATAATACGTTTTAAATAATCTTTTGATCCTTGGTCAAGGTCAAGAAGAATCTTCGCATTTTGCCTTTTTGTAGAATCAATAAACACCTATACATCGATTATTCTAATGTAAAATATTATATTATTAAGCATAACAAGTTAATGCACAGCGTAATTACATATATGTAGCAATTATTATAAGAAGCATAACATTCTTATTAATATTAATATGTTTGTATTCCCAATTAAATTATCCGTGTATCATCTTAACAAATGTTAGATAATATGAAAAAATTACAGTGTGAATAGTTAGGTATGCACGAATATTTTATTTCTTATAATTACACAGCAATTATGATGAAAAATATCCAATTAAACAAATGTAATGCAAGAAATTGTGAAACGATATATAATTATCTATTTCTCGTAATTACAGTATATTTTTACCTTCAGTTGATCAAAGTATTTTAAAAAAAATTATAATAATGATTCTTTAATTTTTGATTATAATATTTCTAATAAGTTTGGCTGTTAAAGTTTTAAACATTCACTGCAAAATACTGTACGCAAATTAATAATCACATCATTAATTAACATAAAAATAATTATTCATTGCACACGTAGTATGTAGTAACAAGTTTTTCTAAACAATAATTAAAATTAATTACTAAAAATTCGTTGTTTGAAAGATACGACACAGCATTCTTACAAGTACTTGTCAATAGCTTACAACTATTGTAAATAATTAAAAATAAAATTTAATTACATAAATAAATAATCTTCTCAAGAAAGAAAAAATACAATTTTGCTATGCGTATATGTACATAAGTGTCTATAACATGTTACTACTTCACTAGGTTAGGAAGAGCCATGTTTGCTTCAGGCAAAACGTATTGAGTATTCAACAGACACATGTACAAGGTCAAGACAAGCAGAAAAAAAAACTTGTCACATTAAAAATCTGTCGCTATTTTTATCACATGATCTTTAGCCGTGTCCAATTTATCAACAGGAAGATTTTACGACATTTTAACGGTCAGAAAAAAACCACTCCAAAGTAAATGTATTGTTACACGAGATAGAATGAAATATTTACTCACGATTTTACGGAGAATGCATTGTCGTCAAATGACTGATACAGTTCACACGTAAAGAACAAGAGTCATTCACTTCACTGGTTTATGAAAACACACAACTAGTCACATGAAATACCCGCACACTACTGATCTATTTTAACAAAGCTAGATTGTGTAATATTCTGTACAGACCTGCATTACTGTAATTAAATGGTATGTGCTGTCTTGTTTTTACTTGTAATATTAATCCTTTTACGTTTTAGATAGAATTCAAAGTACGCCTGCAGTGGAAAATAAGTCTTATGACACGAATCTTTATAGCATACACTAATCAAAATAAATTATATTGTGTATTACTTAATTGTAAAGGTAAATTATCATATTTCAATATTGGATTATTGTTTATATTAGAAGCAAATAAAATAATATAGAATTTAGAAATAAAATATCATTAGCTGTTATCTCAGATTTCTTATACAAAGATATTAATTTGGGATCCATAAAGAACTAAACTAAAGTTGTACTTTAATGCCTTTACTTTAAATTTTGCGTATCTCCATAGTCACGAAGGTGATGATTTCAGAAGCAGTAATTGTACATTATAGTTATTTTATTCCGATAAAAAGCGAAATATTCAACATAATATGCGGTCATGGCGCTTCATTTCGTCTCCACAATTGTATATTTCAAGGACAACCTCTTTAAGTATTAACATATTTTTATTAATTTACATACATCTTCAAATATATTTATTGGTTATTCTATAGTTTTGCTTCTAAGAAATTACTAAACGAGTTTACTCAGTCGTAAAATTTAGTACTAGTCGATTTATTTATTTGTACTTAAAAAACTCATTAGAATAGATGGTTTTACATGGCTTTTAAAGAAGTTGTAAGGCCAGTTTATACATAATTAATTCAAATATACAATATATGTGCGATCTTTCGATAAGGTATAGCAAAAAAATGGACTCTTACTTTCAATAAAATTTTTGAAGAAATGTGATGCAATTATGTTTAAGTTAAGATGAATGCTAATTTAAAATTACTTATTAATATTATTAATATACAGTTAGTAATGTTCATCCGTCTTCATTAATATTATATATACCATTTTGTCTAAACTAACTCCTTATTCACAAGTATTTTTATCCTTAATTTATTTTAATACTATTGACCAATAAATATCAAAATATTTCCCAGGACCACCTGCTTGTAATCTAACAAATTTTAAAAATTGTTTCATAAATCACTTGTTCGGAAGAACCTTTGAATGATTAACATAACGAGTTATATCTCGTATTGATATTACAATCAAGATCGCCAAGGAACACCCATGAACTTTAAATTCTTTCTCCAAAGCCACTGGCCGCTATATCACACAATTACACACACACACACACACACATATGGTGACGTCACCATTCCATTCAATTTTCGAGAGTATAAAATCAAGTTGATTTGCCAAATTCAATACAGTTCTTCTAGTGTAACCAACAAGACAGAACCAGCATCCAAAATGAAATTCATCATTGCCTTCGTTGCCTTGTTCTACGTGGTAGTTGCCGCTCCACCAGTCCAACACGACGTCGTACCCATCGTATCCGAAGACGCTTCCGTTGAACATGACGGACACTTCCACTACCGTTTCGAGACTGGCGATGGCACCAAGGCTGAACAGGTTGGTGAACTGAAGGTATTCGACAAGGACCACGCTGGTGAAGTTGTCAGCGGCAGCGTATCCTACCAGGGAGATGATGGCAAGACCTACAGTCTGACCTACACCGCCGACGAGAACGGATACCATCCCCAGGGTGACCATATCCCTGTCGCTCCCCCAGTACCTGAGCAAATCCTTCGTGCTCTTGAGTACATCGCCGCGCACCCAGCCAAGGACCAACACTAAACCAGTTAACAAGTACCCGACTTGTTAGTTAGATGATGACCATTGCTATATGCTATCGGATACCTGATAAAATCAATGTAAATGTTTTGTTATGTTTAATAAGTGTTAATGTTATTTTAGTTACACTGCCCCTAATTGCACAACACATATAAGTTTGGAAATGTACAGTCTTCATTTTTGTAGATCTCCTGGTTTTCTATGTTCTTCAAATAAATAATTGTTGAAGATATATCTGTTGTTGTTCCTTATTTTTTCACATATATTGTTCCTAATGAATAATGAAAATGAACTTTATTCCTAAAAAATAACTTAAATACTGTTTTATTTTGAATTTAGAACATATCTATTCTATTTATTCAGATAAAAAATGGAATATTCATAATTAGAAAATCATTCATAATTTTAAATAATAATAAACAGTCTCTAATTATTTGTTAACCAAATAATGTAAAGTAAGAAATCAAGCATGAATGAATTTGTACACAATTTAAAGAATTTATTTATTGCAGATTGGTTACAAATTTCTTATTTTAAAACTGACCCATATTCGAATGTTCTAAAGTGCTATTCTAATATTTTGTGTTGGCTAATACACATTGCTAGCATGATATCATTCAGTCATTGACAATGCTATATTGAATATTAATAACTATCATATTAAAATATGAAACAAAACTATGATCTAAGATATGACAATTTCGATTTGAAATGTTATTTTTAGGTAGAATAATTGCATCATTTAGTCTACCTACATATTTGTGAAATATGAACAATATTTATAGAAAATAATTTTAAGTAGCCATGCCACATACATGCTACAATTAAAAAACATAGATATAAGAAAAATGAAACTTTAATATTAATAAGTTATTTTCTTTTTACCGCAATGAGGAACTTGTAATTCCATAATAAACTGAAATAGTTACAGTGATAAATCTTCAACCATATGGTATTATAATATAAATATACTTAAACATATCATACTTAAAATACATCATGCTATATATCATTTACCTAAGATAGCACAATTAAGCATTTGTTATACTATCCTGCAAGGAACTGAACTCGCCCATATTTATATAATCATATTGCCGTGGTTATTTCTTTGGTTTTGCAGGCATATTCCTGCGACCACATGGCCACAATACTTAAATTAGTAATTTTATTCTTCTAAAATTGCATGTTACATAAGCGGAGGATTCACAGTGCGTTATTAACATAACTAGTTAAAATATCTCATTGATATTACATTCAACACCGTGCATAATTTATCGTCTATTCTAAGAAACGTGCCCTGAAATACAACTCCCATGAACTTAACATTCATGTTTCAAAAATGACATCGAGTCGAAATTTTTGCGCCATCTTTTTTCTATGCACAAATCGGTGACGTCAAGTAATACCGGTCTAAAATGCTAATATCGGAAGGAAGATCTGTCGGGTATAAAATCAGCTAGTGCCGAATGTATCGGTACAGTTCTTCAAGTGTTTCAAAACCAGACAGAACCACCCACAAACAAAGAGCACCATGAAATTCTTCATTGCTTTCGTTGCCCTCTTCTACGTTGCATCGGCCGTTTCACCAGCTGCTCACCATGACTTTGTGCCAATTGTATCCCAAGATTCTTCCGTCGAGCCCGATGGTAGTTTCCACTACAGGTAAGTACTATATTGTACATCTGTATGAAGATGGATTTGTCCATTTCATATAAATCACTGTATTTATTAAATATATTTACACGTGATTTACATTTATAATAATGTATTTTGAAATATTTTGTACAATATTAGAGTTTCATAATTCTGTTATTAATTCTAGCTAAAATTATTTTTCTACATATTTTCGAAAATAATTGTGGCAGATTTAAATCCTGCATAAACTATATCTTATATTTTCATTTAATAAAATGTTATTAAGATTGACCATGTTTAAATAAATTGTAGGCATTTTACTGAAATAGAATGAACTCTAATTCTAAATCATCTTTTTCTACTAGCTTCGAAACCGCCGATGGCACTAAGGCTGAACAGGCCGGTTCTCTGAAGGTATTCGACAAGGACCACGCTGGTCAAGCTGTCAGTGGTCGTGTATCCTACCAGGGAGATGATGGCAAGACCTACACTCTGACCTACACCGCCGATGAGAACGGATTCCAACCCCAGGGTGACCACATCCCCGTCGCTCCCCCAGTACCTGAGCCAATCCTCCGTGCTCTTCAGTACATCGCCGCGCACCCAGCCAAGGAACATTTCTAAACTGGATAACTGGATAATTATTACAATGACTAATTCTCATACTGACTACCTGACACGACTGTAAATATGTTGTTATAATTTTGTTTTGCTTTCTTTACATTTTATAAATGTTTGATATCTGATTGCCCAGTTCGAATAGTTTCAAATATTTATCTGAAATTATGCAGAGCCGGACTTGTAAATTTCTGTTTTTGTTTCTGTTTGTACAATACATGTATTATAAGTTATTTTTTCTTCAATAAAATGTAAATATCTATTGGAGTTAATTTTTGGTTATTTCTAAAAAAACTGCCATTTCTATATCATTTTTGCCTTTATCTGAAAGTTAAATTCTCAATAATAATTATACCATTAAAATGAAAACGTTTAAATTGAGATGTTTTATAAGTAGCTACAGTGTTTTTCTGAGAACGAGAGTTTTAGTGGTGTATATGTGCATACAAATTAAATATGTTTGCGGTTGTAATATATTCTTCCATGTATACAAAGATAAAACCAGTTATGTACGGAATTTCCGTTAACTTTTCGTTGTGAAATTATGCTTCTTATACTGTATGCACAAGATTACTTTACCAAATGCAATATAAACTACAATGATATTCATTATAAAAGACAAAATATTCAGGAATTTTTAGTAAATTCCCACTTAAGAATAAAACCTTGAAACATTTTTGTTTTATTCAACTTTTATTTTACTTTTATGGATCAGTTTATTTAATTATCCATTAAATATTCAATTAGAATACGGTTTGCATTAAAATGATGTAGAATACATGATTAAACCATGTTTTCGTACAAAAATATAAAATGATCAAATGTTTGTTTTAATTCTCAAATATTTTATTTGAATTTTGACTTGTTTTTCCTCACTAAGAAGTGGCTGTTCCGGTTTTGTTTTATTAGTTTGTTAGAGTTACCAGAACCAATTAGATTAAATGTCAGAAAGTTAAAATTTTATTTTGCTTTAACTGCAAAACAGAACTCATCTTGAAAAAAAATCCATGTTGTTCATAATATTGTTTTTTTGTAAATTTTCAATATTTTATGCATTTACTTGGACAAATTTAGTGTTAAATATTGAAAATATAATATTCAGGCAAAATTATTTCGATTTCTTATAACGCAATATTTATACTTTGAAATAGATTCCACGCTCTGAGTTTTAATTACATGACCTATAATTTTATGCATTGGTAACCGCAACAAGAACTATATATATACAATATTTAAAGTGATCCATTTTTAAAGTAAAAATGGAATCGCACAACGGTTTATTATAAAAAAGAAAAAGCAATTATTTTTGGTAGGTGTGTGTATGCCTGTGTTTTATTTATGCATATTTATATTTTTTACAAACTTAACAACTAAATAAAAAAAACATTGTACAAAAATCATGCAGCAAGTCATCAACTATCATACAACGCAGTACCGATCATGTTACGTGCATTCAGTCAGTAGGTATCGTCAGAGAGAGTGATTTAGTATTTGTCGTCCTTGGGTGGTGGAGCGGTAGCCAGGTAAGCCAAGGCACGTGCAATGGGCTCAGGTACTGGAGGAGCAACTGGCAGATGAGCACCCTGGGGTTGGTAACCGTTCTCGTCAGCAGTGTAGGAGATGCTGTACACTTGGCCATCATCAGCCTTGTACTCGAATCCACCATGGACAACTGGAGCTTCGACATCCTTATCGAACACCTTCAGTTCACCATCTTGTTGGGCCTTAATTCCGTTACCACTTTCGAAACTGTAATGGTAGTGTCCGTCAGGACTCACATCCATCTCTTGGGATACGATGGGAACGACATCGTCTACTGGAACTGCAGAAACAGCACCGAAGATGGCGACGACGAAGAACAAACTGAACTTAGACATGTTGAAGTTGTGTTGAATGTGTGAACACTGTACTGACTGCCCAATATGTCGCCACTATTTATACCAACAAATTCTGGTTGCTAATTATTTTAGCCACAACTGGTCAATGAAGTTCTCGATAACCTTGATTTATAACAAACGAACAAGAATCAACTTATCGAATAGATTCATTCCCCACTACCCGACGGAGAAGAGCATCAAATCAATTAAGAATATTAAAAGTGTTCGTTTAATTTGGAAAAAAAGTGTCAAATATATTATAAATTTTGTAGAATAGACGACCACATTGAATGACACTGTAGTTTGATGGTGGTTTAGTGGTAATAGAGGGAGAAGGTTTGACTGGCGAATTGGATATCAATTCATCAATGAGGCGAAGCCGCTGAATTATAAACAAATAGAATCGAAAGGTCATCACTAATATTCTTTTTAAAGTAAGTACACGTCATCATACACGATTGTGGTCATACGAATCTCAATGCCATGTATTATCAGCCTGTATGTATGCGAGTACAGTTTGACAAAAGATTTCATAAATAGTAATTGCGTCTCTGAAATTGGTGATGACACTTCACAGGTATCTAAGCCACACTGTACCAGTAGTAGTGTTTACATTACATATATTATTCACAATTGTGTCAATTATAATTAATAACGTAATTGTCCGAGAGAGTAATGTAATTTGATAAATTTGTAAATGCAGCGAGTACAGGTTTGACAGCTTGTTGAATTAAATAATGCATATATTTTGTATTAAATGTCAATGCTCATTATAGAAGCAATTAGTAAATAAGCAAATATACACGTCATCTCTCCTTTATATCTCATAACGCAGGGTTGTAGTATAAAAATTCTTTAAAATATTGCTAAAGCGCGTATTGAATATAATTTCTACTAATGCCTGCATAAGATAAGGAAATTATAAAATAATTTATGACATAATTCATATAACATTGAAGATTTTTGTTCAAATGCACATTACTAAAGTATTAAAGGTGAATGCATTTTTTTCAGGATTAAATTTTAATTATCCCAGTAAAGATGATTTTATATGTTATTATTTATGAAAGTCTAATGATTACATACTAATCGGATTGTGTCAACAAAAAATCCATTTAACACATCAATTTCAAGGCCATTATTCGTTGAACATATCAATCATCGCTGATTACTCGAGAATTCCACGCAACGAATTTTGCGTGCAGGTAGTGTGAAGATTAGAAATATAAAATATCTATTTATAATTTCCTTCATCACATGATGCATAATTAATTAGGTGGTTCTGGCGGACCAAAGGTCAAGGTTTACAATAGTTAAATTGACTCTTCACCCTGTTAGTGACCGTTAGATACGTTACCATTATAATTGTACATGACTTTTCAGTTATGATTTCAAGGAATATGGCAAAAATATCACTCGTATGTAAAAAGTGTATTTTATTATATACCATTTATCCTAGTAATTGGGACATTTATCATTAATTGACGAATTCATTTATCCTGTTAACAATTTTATAGCACTACCTCATTATATTTGTTAAAATTAATATACCTACTAGAGATGTCAAAACTATTTAAGATCACCGGTTATTTAAACATATCTAATAAATTATAATTTCTTATGATCGTTTTAGATATTTAATTAGTTGAGTTTGCATATGTGAATAATATAAATATTTTATTATCTATTTATATTGAGACAAAATGAATTTTTATAATATTTTATAGTACCTAAGTAGGAATATAATATTGTTGTATTCTTACTTTCTTCTATTAGCCATAAACACACTTGTACTACCTTGCTGACAGTAAATATTTTGTTAATAATATGTACATATTTACCTAGTCTATTGTTAAACATACTAATTTCATATACCTATGCTTTGACTACGCAAGAAGCGTAGTATTTAAATCACTTATATTAATACAAGCCAAATTAATAAACTATTTGATTTATTAATATACCTAATGCACAATTAACGA
>JAGJTL010000073.1:1262980-1279247 GCA_022063505.1 Calosoma granatense | reverse complement strand
AAACTTTATTCACGGATAATTCCGGGTTTTAATTTACAAAACTGTTGAATTTAAAATTTTATTAAGAATTAAGTAAATAAAAAGTATTTACAATACGGTAATATTACTTGTTGTATAAAAAGAGCACCAAATTTTAATTTTCGCAATGTTAAACGTATTTGCATTATGCCGTATTATACCGCCCATGTTGGTAACTGTTTAACCGCATCGAGTAGTTATGTATGCATGCATGCGGTGTCATCGTTTGCGGTGACGTCAGACTCTGAATACCTGGTGACACAGTAACGTGCAAACATTCTCCAGTGCAGAGAAGGAGACACACGTATGCATGCACACCACGTAGCATATAATCGTGTAACAGCAGTCAGTAGTGTTCATTGTTCATTGTAGACAAGTATTTCCGCAAACATAATTTCGAGAACATGTCTTGAATAATACATTATCCAGTTGCATTTCTGCACATTTAAATATTGAAACAACATAAAAAATCTTCTTAAATCATTAGTATGACTGTCTTAGTGTTAAGATATACAGTAAGATGACAAATAATATAACGCAATACTCAATTCTATTTATACAAATATAAAAAATACAACCTTGATCATGAACAAATGTATTCAACCGCAAAACCAGTAGAGCGTTAAGAATGTAGCTAACAATTTCATAATGATGCAGAATAAAAAAAAAGAACTCGTCATTCTTCTAGTAGAACTAAAAATAATTATGCTCAAATTTCGCAAAGTGTCAGATGCATGTCAGTGTGTTATTGGTTGTAAAAGTGCACATTATGAGCCATGTAATATACACAGTTAGTTTTTGTACTCCGTGAAGAAACAATACAAGAATGCTGCGCTATCCGTTCGTCGAGTTTCAACATTCGAAGTGACATTTCACGCTGGCATTTCTTCTTTGCCATTATTGCTTAAATAATAGCAGATCTGTGCTACGGCTATACAATGATGCATTCATAATCCGTCCCAGCTAACGTGATCTCAAGTTTCACTTCCGAATAATTAGGTGCATGCAATTTTATGCAATCTAGTTTTATTATAAACATAAATCTTCATACAAATTACCTAAATTGTTGTTTTATTAAAAGTTTGTATTAAAATAAATAGTGAAATAGTACACATTATTTTATTTCTAGATTATTTAGATAAATTCTAGAGATACACTTGTTTAAATATGTAAATTATACAAAGAATATATATTTCCCAGTAAAATTTCCAGTGAGAATTACAAAATTTACTTACTGTAGTATAGATGTTGTACAAGATTTTGTATCTATAATGTAAGATCTTTATGAAATGAATAAGACGTCACACCCATGTCAGTGTTGGGCAGCTCTCCCACTTTGTGGGTGTCAGAAAAATCAAGATGCGTGTGATCCGAGGTCGCTTTCACCCAGTACAACGCCCAGTTTCGCGTAACGACATAACACCCACAGACGTGCATCTTCACTTCACTCACCCGTTCAATCTTGTTACCAGTCAGAACAATGCACGGCCGTCATAAATCACACACGTAACAACCAGTCAAAAACTTCTGCAATATTGTATGTACATACTGCGTGTTGTACTGTCTGCGATCAGCTCAGCTGTTACGAAAACTAGATGGATTTCTAAATGAGAAATACAGAATTGTGGTCCTGATTATTCTAAAAAATCTGGTAGAATCCATAAGTCAAATAAGTTATATACATGTAGTCTAGTTATCGATAGAGAAAAAAGTCGTGACTGGCTACTGTTTAAAAATAAATATTTAATTTGCCAAGTGATTAATTCTTTAACAAACTATTCATGCCATTGATCGTAGATATGTGTATTTCATGGTGTAATACATATTACTTTCTCTTAACCGCATATTTATTCAGAAGTTTTGGTTTAACAGATGACCGTAATTCTCTGAAAATGTTACATGGTAATCACAGAAATTGCTTCATTAGTTAATGTTTAGTTTGATCGTAAAAACAAATCACTTTACTGATAGAACTAATAAAACTAGTGACTATAATGAATAAGAAAAAATATTTCAGATTATTTTAAAGTAATTTTAAGTAGGCAGTAGATTTAAGGAATAAATAAAACTTTTCATGTACACTAAATAAATTGTTGTAAAACTAATATCACGCTATGCACTGAGTAAACATGTTAAGAACCACTGATTTTACAGACGAGGAAATAAATTATGTATATGTGTGGAACCATATGCAAAATATAAATATCTATACGAATTAAAAGTGAAAACTCCACATCGGCTGTGCTGTAGAAATTATATACAAAATCATCTGTTCAACTGATGAACACTTACTAAATTCTAGGCACAGCACACGCGATCTTTTAACAACCATAATTACAGTGTTATTTAGTTTTTTTTTATCTGTTTAGTCTGGTCGAGCGAGATGATCGTTCAATGATTACGTGTTATGGTCTAGTTATATGATGCAACAAGAATCACATATTTTGGTAATAGATCAAAGGTGGTACTGAATTTCTATGAAGTAACACACACATAGATACACGGTATCTATCGATATTTTGTTATAAAACGAGTTTTAATTTCGCAAGATGATTTTACATTTACATATATGGAATATGCTAGTAGTTTAGTTGGTTTAGAATTATGGAGATTTCTTGAAAACTGAAAGGAAATTTCTTATTGCTTCGCGTAGATGTTTATTCTTCGTAAAGGTCACGTTGAGAGACGTATCTAGGGCAAACATGCATAACTCCTCATTTCTAGAAATTTTGGTGTTTCATTTACTTATTAAAGAGTAAGATTTTAATTTTATACACCGTACATACCTACATTTTATAACATGTAATATATATTAAAAGTTACCTGTACAATTCATTTATCATTTACTTGTACATTTAAATCGATTTTTAACTTATATTCAAATTAATTTTGCTCCTGTTGATTCTTTCCTTTTTATTAGTATAGAAAATAGCTTTTCATATGTTGTGGTTCGGTATTAATACAAGCATATTGTCAAAGATATTGTATAATCTTGTCCTTGTCTACAATTTAATCTCTTCTAAATTCATCTGTGCATTCTCATCACTAGACACGACACGTCTATGCTCGTATCCTATGTGAATCTGTCTAGTTCCCACAAGCCAGACCGCTTAGGTATTCGTAGTCAAGGTTTTTAATCTGGTTCTTTTCAAATACCAGTTTAATATAAATCCATGCAGACGGGCCCAGCTTTTACAAACACGACGACGATGCGCACAAATGAAAGTGAAACATCTTACGGAGACAACAACCGATATTGTCTCTTAAATCGGCACTTGCCTCTTCGAGAAGAGAGAAATGTAGGAAGATATATTCACATACACACAGCTATACACTGTGTATACGTGCATCATGTATGTGCAGTTGTATGTTAACTAATCGTTAACAAATATATGCAGATAGGACTTTTCTCTGCTATGGAAGAAAGTTGTTTGGACATCATTCGTGTATGGTTCATTTTGTTTGCGGAAAAAGATTGCCAAATTTTTATTGCATGCAAAATTATGAAACTGAATACTGATCATCATAATAGACCATCACTGAAATTCGATAGCATATGTAATCAATAGAAAAAGATTAAAATATCTGAGTTAAAATGTATTTATTGCAAAATAATAAAAATACTAAGAACAAAATTATTTATTTGTTTTACATTTAGCATTATTGTTGGATACATTATCATATTTTTTAATTTCTTTATAAATCTACATGAAAATCATTTATTTATTCTGCTTGCTAATACTGTAGAAATACAACATTTGGTAGTTATATAATTCGTTTTGTATTTGTTAGTTAAATATATAAAATTATCACCATTTGCATAACTATAGTTGTAGGCGATATATGACATATGGAAGATTCTCGAAAAAAAAAGGTAAAACTATCAAAATTCCATGTCTATCAAAGGTCAGGTAACAATGAGAATCCTGTTGTGAATGGATCAACTTGTCACTTACAACTAACTGTCTCCGAGATGAGAGTGTTTAATACGCAATTGTAAAAGTAAATAATGTTTCTGCATCTGTATGTACACAGTTAAACGTAAACAATTTCTCATTACACACGTATATTGTGTGATATGTCATAGCTATATAAATAATAAGAATTTATAATTTCTTGAAGATATAAATATCATTACTAGTTTATAAAATATTTCTTACTACTATCATAAACATATTTAAAAATATCCAATAAATATGTTTAAAAAAGGAAACTTGAATTACATTTATACGTTGTCGCCATAAATGTATTAGCGTATATTTAAATAAAGAAGATTTTATTATAAGAAAATATTTTAATATTATTTTAGATTTACTCCTACAATGAATATAGTATCTAACTAATTTGTATACAGGAGCACAATAATTTCAAATTATGTAGCTAGATGAACATGTGTAAACATGTACATAAAATGAAAATACATTTATGATTTTATGGATTCTTAAACTAAATTGTCTTGGGAAAATAGCTATAAAACAATGACAAGATATTAAAGATGACAATCACTTATATAATTACAGTCAGCCTCGATTCTTAAGCAGAATTTATTCAAATCTGTAACCATCCATATAATTTGCCTAATTTATTCCGAATCTAGCATAGAATGCAAATGTAATTTTAAATTCGATGAGGTACTAACCTAATAGTATAAATGCCAATCAAGTTAAAACAATGAAATACTATCATGTACATACAATGATATCATTCAAATACGACTATTAATTACTTTGAAATGAAACACTGTTGTAATTAATATCTTTGTTGTTCAATTTGTTAACAATACTTGCAAGCAGAAGTGCAGCATTCCTTTATATTAACGTACATTACATATAATATATATGTGACAATGTTCTTTCTAGTAATGATGACCGTGAAAGTCATTTGAAATCTCTTTTCATCGTTTGGAAACAAATGTTTAGTTTCTCCATATGTAGGCGACACTAGAAGAACTGTCTAGTTTCTCAAATAAAATGTACAATACACACAACGAACTTCTAATAATCAATTACTTACATTAAATATAACTGACGTTTCATTTAGAAGTAGATGTATTTATTTAATAATTGGAAAAGAATAATTTTCTTAATTTAGTACTAATTCTAAAAATATGTTTCAATGAAGTTTAAGAACAAGAAATATTACTTGAATGTGCTACCTTATACTGACAATGTTGGTAGTTTTTATATTAGCATAAAAGAGAAGGTCGATGCCACATCATTAGTTTTTGCCTAAATGTTTCAATGACATCCTCAGAACTAATTAAAATAAAGCAAAAAAGCAACTGGAACAAATATTTAAAAATAGCTATAATAGTAATGAGTCACAATTTCAAATACATTTTTACAAATAACGTGCCAGACAAAAATTAGCTGTTAACGTATTAATATTCTCGAAGGGAAATAGATTCAGTTATCACTGATTTGTACAGGTGTCAGTCCCGTTAAATAGCCTAAAATTATTTAACAGTTAATTCACGTACCTATGTATTACAATCAAATATGTAGTACTGAATTTATAATGAAAAATGAAGGCCGATTATTGACCCTAAATAGAAGAAAACATTTTAATAACAAATAATGCAAGAGAAAATTTTCTATAATCAATGTAAAATGCAAATAAAATATGCAATAAACGGAAGCAGCATGTAAACAACTACTTTCTTTCTAAGTTAAATTTGAATATTCAACAAAAAATCTAACTAAATCCTCATTCAAGCAAAAAACAAACGGATATCTGCATTTAAAACAATTATCTGATAATAATTAACTCATTATTCAATAAGGAAACAAGCCATAACAAGTTGCAATCCATCTCAAGGCAAGATGACGATCTTCAAACTTCTTTTAAAAGTCAAAACTGAATCGTATCACTCATAGAAGAAAATAAACGACTAACAGAAAAGTAAAGTAATAGTTTGAGAGGGAGGGAAGATGGCGAGCATCAATTAAAAAATACCTAATGTATGTCGCACGGGAAATGAGCCTTTATGCGTACGTATGCTAGCGGCCAAGTCCGTTACGATGTTGGAGTGGTGAGACAGGAAGGTTGGGTATAAATACCGATTTCTCTGCACTAGATCTTGCATACGGTAACGTTCGGTCAGAGAAAAGAACACTTGGAGTTTCCACGCGCTGTAGTTATGAGATTTTTGGTAAGTCTTTCTCAACCGATCAACCTTTCACTGTTCTTCTCTGTTGACCTGTGAACTTACGCCACCACCACCATCGCCGCCGTCGCCGTCGCCATTATCGTTGTAGCGAACGTTCGATTTCTAAAATGTGTACTTACATAACACACGTGTGTTCAGGGGGCACTTTCGTTTTTAAACGTAGCGAGATGTGGGAACGTTATGGGATGCTGTGATTAGTTATATTAGCATTATACGTTATGCTAATTTCGATTTCTTTTCTAACTGATCGGATATTTGATTTGAATAGACGGACGGATATAATTTGTTTATATATCCAATTGATTGGTAAACATTTTTAATGACTCGGGACGTACTAGCGAAATCATTTGTTTCAATCAATAATTGAGAATTTCTAAAGTTGTATTAATATTTGTTTTCTGTATTACACTATAATTGTAGCATACAATAACATATATTTATTGTGTCAAGGTAATTTTTATATATCTTGTGAAAGTTCAAGTTCAATATGTATAAAATATATTAATTGCAATGTTTTAGCAGATAATTGAATAGGGTAATTATGTGTTTTAGGTGATTTCCTGTTTCCTGGTGGGAGCCGCTTTGGCTCTGCCACAGAGGCGTCAGTATGACCAGCAGCCGAATGAATACCCTGCCGAAGCCCAAGATGCTGTCCGCCAACAGTTCCAGGACCAGAGACCCAAGAGCCAGCATGAAGCTACGACTTTCATCCCTATTATCCGTTTCGATAAGGAACAGGGATCCGACGGTAGCTACAAGACTGCGTAAGTATCTCAACTAATATTCTAGAATATATTATCCAAAACAATTTATACTTAAAAAATATATCTACTGGCTTAAAATGTCTGAAACCTAAACATTTTTGCATATATTCTTACCAGTATAAATAAGATATTATTAAGTAAACTAATCCATATTTGATACATCTTATATAAATTCCATAGTTATGGATTGCTAAAGAAAATATACAAATTAAGATTACAAACATCAGATTGAATCTTACATATTCATTTACGTATTACATATTTGCAAAGCACATGTAAATTACATTATAATAACTGTTACGAAAGTGTATTGCTTAACGACGCGTCTAAGTATCTGGTTAAAAAAACCAGCCACACAACAATTAAATCATCTCATTTCACTTTCAATAAGGACAGACGTAGTAATAGTTTTCTTCATGTAAATATCATTGCCGTTACTTTTGCACAAGGTTATGTAATTGCAAAATAACGGTAATTTTGTGGGATTCACACTTGACGCATCATTGAAATCTCCAAGTAAATAAACTGCATTATTCAGCATTTTAAACTTAGTTTCACCGTTGTTCTTTTATTAATGTAAGCTAGGATAGAAGAAACATAATGTTTCAATAATTTAATACTATTTATTTAATTGGTAGAGCAAAAAATATTAGATAGATCATACTTTAAATAAACTAAGTTACCGTTAACTTATAGCGACGTGTTACTTAAAACAGATTGCTTATTAATAAAATTTTTAATGAGAATTTCACCGTTGGCGCCTGGATTACTTTACATTTTGTGATTAAATAACCAATCAAGTTTGAAGGACAAGTGAAAGGCAAAGATGGACGTGGCAATCTGCTGATCTTCTTTAAGTAATTCTAACATTCCTTATAAGGTGCCGTCCTTGATACTAATGTCCAGTAAGTGGACAAGTAAATCGAAAACGTTATGTAAATTTTATTAATGCAAATTTTGGCGAATACTAATCGCAAAGTTGTATTGTAATTCTTCTCGTGTGTGAAGCAATATGAAATTATTCCGTATATATCCTGTTCATGAAAGTTCAAGGGAAACTGTTACCCTACAGTAAATAAATTATAGTACTTGTGTTTCTATGCAATCATTTGATATTTATTTTTGTCATGCGTAGAGATTTATAAGCTAACGGATTTATTTATAAAACTTGTACAAACTTAAATTTTATATTTATATTTCCTTAATATCTTGGCTTAATTTGTCAAATTATAAAGTATTACATACTTACGTGTAACATTTAAAGTACAGTTTTTGTTTAATAAATAAATATAGTAGAGTCTTGTTATTTTCGAATATTAATTAAGATTTTAAATTTGTAAGAATTTTGTTATGAATCATTTTACATGTTTGGAAGTAAAAATTAATGTAAATTCTTTTAATTTTGCAGATGGGAAACTGGCAACAACATTGTTGCTGAGGAAGAAGGTTTCCTGAAGGGATTAGGCCCTGACCCAGATAACAAGGGTGAAGAGATTCACGCTCAGGTGCAGCACGGTTCTTACACATACACCGCCCCCGATGGTCAGATCATCACTGTCCACTACACTGCTGATGAGCACGGTTTCAGGCCCACTGGTGACCATCTGCCCACCCCGCCGCCAGTCAGCCCTGAAGTACAGAAGGGTCTCGATCTAATCTATGCTGGTATCAAAGCCCAACAGGTCAGTATATAGATATAATGTAAAAATATATAACATATATAGAATAGAATTAAAAATTGCATGATTATTGAAAAAAGCACTTGAATTTACAAATTCCATTTAGAAAGATATTAAGCAATTATAAACCAATCAGACATTTATGTTATAAATAAATTTTACTGAACGACTTATTTTGAAATAATCACGAGTAAAATATATATTAGTTATTCATACAATATGGACAACAAGTTGAATTATTAATCAATTATCTTGAAAATTAAAGCAGTATACAAGATATGTATACATATATTCAGCCTTTTATTTTAACTTTTAAACACTAAATAGGTAAATTGATATTTTAATTCTGTTGATGCCATTTTGTTTGTAGTTCATTGTACATGAAATTATTGTTTAATATTACAGGAGGCTGCCGGTCGTGAAAGTGCCGTTACTGTATCCCAGGGTAATGGCCAGTACCGTCAATAAACACACAAACCAGTAGTATTACACAGCGCCACACACACGCTGCCGTGTGCCGGGTTGTGTAACTAAAACTCCCTGTGATTCTACGTCATAATAAATATCTATACATCATTTCATACTGTCAGAGTTACCACTCTCCATGCACACCAATGCTCCCCCCCCCACTCCATGTTTGTATTAGAGGTACAACATTACATAGTATGAAACGTAATCTAGTGAATATAAATAATTTTAATATTTGTGCAATTTAAATATTGTAACATAATTCACATTGTGTACAAACATCAATAATGATATTTTTTCTAATAAAATTTATATAATGAAATAGTCTGTTATTATGAATCCTGAAACTGGGAAATCCTACTTAAATATAAGTTATTGTATTGAAGAAATATGAAAGAAATTTTATTGTTTTATTCACTTTTTAATGCGTTTTATTTAGATTTTAAAGTATTATATCAGGCAGTAGCTACATGTCTAGTATATCACATATGTATGTGATGTATTATTTCTCTTCTAATTAGTATAGGGTCACATATATTTTTGGATTGACACTTAACAGGTCATAAAATATTTTTTGTTGAAACTCTATTTATTCATATTTCATAGAATTTAAATAAGGCTCCATAATATTCTGTCAGCAAATTATTCAAAATTAAGAAAAGTTCTAACTAAATTTATATTATATTATCACCATGTCATTCAAAGTTACATTTTATTTATAAACTAACTTTATTTACAAATATCTGTGCATATGTTATGAGGTTTGTTTCTTATCAACTAAATAAATACAGAGCAATAACTATAAATTTAGATGAGCCGTGTATGTGTGTGTGTTAAGTGGTGAATACGACATTGCCGACGGCAAGAAGAGTGAAAGTCTCCAGTGAGAAGACCCGCCTGAATAATTATATAACACATATCATACATATACACGTTTGTACATGTACAATTACACTGTACAGCAAGAATACACTACAAGCTACCAACTCAAAGGTATACAATTAATGGAACAAACCTGAACAAGCAAGCAGAATATTCGTTTATTGCATTTTTATTCTGTAACATCATATATTATAACCTTTAGGATAAATCACTAGAATTAATGGATTTGTAATTCTACAATAAAACTGAGAATATCATACAAGAGTTTTTAATGACAAATTTCAATCTGCAGTTTTTAATATGCTGCAATTTCCTCTGTATACATGAATGAAAAATTGTTTTTTTACCTACTGTTCGTTTTATATGTAGGTAGTTTAAACATGTGATTGCCTTTCACAATAGTTGATAACTAATTTTTTATGAAGAGTCACATTAAATATTGCATAAGGAGATAATAATTTGTTTTATTACTACTGACATATATACGCAAATGTGTGTTACACGTTCCATTAAAGTTTAATATTCGTAAAACAATGAGAGATTCAAGTATTATTTATTAGTAAACATATATTTCCATTCATCATATAATTTACGTTTATATTTTACTACCATCGGTGTTACATGCACGACTAACTAATTCAATAAATAAACAAGACAGTAGTCGTAAATAAAACTTACTTAATACGCCTAGCGAAATAGAAATATTATGAGCAACTTTTTACTATTTCATACTTATTTCACGAGTTGGATAACTTGATTTTTCTTATTCATAAATTCATAAATACAAATATTTATTTGTAGGTAGTTTAATCACAAAATCCTACACTATATGTCAGTTCAAGCAACATACTGTTTCATTTCTAGATATAACAATAGTTAAATCTATTTTACGACCAAATGTAATGTAATCTGCATTTTACTACAAAAATATTTTCACTGTGATTTATAGCTTTCGTTAGAACTGAACTTTACGCTTGGACTATAATATATTTGACCGTAAAACAAAGTAAATTATTTTAGATCTATATTAGCATTCATATAACTTCCTTCTATAATGTAAACATGATGAAGATAATCTGTAACGAAGGTTATATGGCGTGACATATATTTGATATTAACATGCACCCGGAAACACTAGAGGTGTCAAGTTAGGATAAAGTAGATGCTATAAAAAGGTTACCAGGATGAAAATTTGACATTTCACCACGTGCACTTCAGATCAATCAAATAACGAAATAACGCGCAACCTTTTGTTTAATGAGCAACGACCTCTACCTCCCGTAATTAATGTTACGCTATTGTGTAAATATTTCGCGAAAAACCTCTACAAACATTTTGACATCCATTACGAAATGCAGCATTAATAACTTTTAATCACACTTATCGTTATTAAGGATAAAGAGTTTTGTCTGATTAAGCAATATGCAAAAATTAAGAATATTTATTGCGTACTAGCTAATGTATAAATAATTTCATATTATATTTCTTCAGATTCTTGTTACTTTGTACGCGTTTGTTGGATTTAATTGATATTCCGCAAGCTTTTATTTGATCCACGTTTATTCTTTTATAATTTAGTACGTTTATTGTTTGATTATATTGTATGAATGTGAAGATTGTTACTAATTTCAAGTTTACCGATGGATAAACCTTTTATAGCAATTTAGGCAATCCACTCAGATGTTGTAGCGAGTATGTGTTAATCTTTAACTATGTTTCCTCATTCCTCGGTGTAAGTTTTCTATTTTGCTAAATTCAATTTGCAAGTTGTTATCTGATATGTCGATTACAAACATGTTGCGTGGCGTAATATCATGAAACAGAGGTTTCTACTTCTCTACGCTTTTGTCTATTATACTAAACAGCATTGTAATATATTCCTTTATGTTAAAGTTCATAAAATTCCCGTAGTCTTACAATTTAGTTTGCGTTAACAAGAATTACAGTACATTTTATACAAACTAAATAACAATTTTATTATTTTAGTAGCCCTTCTTCTGTATTTTATTAATGATTAAGAGTTTAAAATTTTATTTTTCGAACTGTCTGTATTGAATAGAGTACAATATTTACTTAAATTTACGCTGGTGACTTCAACGATGCGTCAGGAAACATGTATCTATATTTGTTTCATATTTCACACCTTCACTTTTGTTGTTGTTTGAACTGCCTGATTTACATAGAGTACAAAGTATACTTAAATATACACTGGTGACTTCAACAATGCGTCAGGAAACATCTATATTTATTTCATATTTTACACCTTCAGGCTTCTTATATCAAACGCATCGAAACCTACGCGATTCTCATGACATTATAAAGTGTGTATACATATGTACTACCGATTACCTACATGCGAAGAGGCGCTAACAGCTCGATAACTGACATTAGAAGTTTTACCATTTATTATCGAATAACGTTTGCGCACGGAACGCAATCATATTTCACATACAACGAAAGCTGTCATTTCGCAGTTGGCAATCACCTCGATATTCATACATACACACGTGTATGGATGTGTATGTAACTTTATTGATGTGAGTACTTGTTACTCTTACTCTCTGTATGTGTATGTACATGTGCGTCCATCGAAGAGTTCGTCTTCATAAGAGAGTACTCAGAGCCGGACTATTAAAATTTACTGTGCCTAATAAAATGATTTTTGACTGCAGTACTAAGATACATGTAAATTTAAGAATTAATTGCTAGCTTAGAATTATAAATATCATTGTTTCAGTTGTTGTTCAAGATTTATTTTTAATTTCGTTTAATTATAATCCTTGAAACAAATTAAGCCATATTCTACTTCCTACTTTATTTATAAACCTAAATTTAAATTAGGTGTTAGTTTGAATATTATATTAGGAAATGTCTAATAATGTTTTATATTTTCTTAATCAGCAATTGAAAAGTTACAATTTTATCTTGTACGTTCCTGTATCTTTATATAGTTTTGTTCAACCAAGTTACTACTATCTATTTTTGTGACTGTGTGAATCTCTCAGTCTGTATGTATATGTGTATGTTTGAGTGCATATTTGTGTCTCTTTATATGTTAGTTCACATCTCTGCAATTGTATGTATGTATGTGTATGTATGTATGTATGTATTCACGTAACAAGCAACTCTTATATCATCATAGTTCACGCGCGTTACCATAGTAATGTGTGTAACCGTGTTTAGACACAAGAGTGAACAAAGAGTATGACCCAGTGTAATTGGTGGTAGGGGTTGTCAGGAGTAAGTATAAATATGAATATACGTAGCCCGGAATCATCACAGTACATACAGTGTTTAGTGACTACTGTACATTGCACATAAATATACAACAATGAAAGTGGTACGTAATAGAAACATTCACATACACACACACCGACACACACATAGCACGCAAGATGCAGTTCTTGTGAACTATCTAACACAGATATGTCAACGGGTTCAAAGTGACAGTAACCAATATCGTGACATTTATTGAGCGAAAGATTTACCCGGTTATACAATGTAACTGCGGCAGTTATTCAGTTATAAGTGTAATATTTTATATGAGAAGAACAGAAGGTACTGTACATGGACGCGTCATATTTTAGATTTTATATGCGAAAACACAATAGGAAGCCGGTTAATCTTCTTACAGATTTATTTACAATATAATTTATGAACAAATTCAATTTCGTACACTAAAACTGTAAAAATACTGTTGACACAATGACGATCATATAAAAGTGTATATAATATATGGATAACACAACTGATTTGAGCATTTCAATTTAAGAATTCATATAGATAACTAAACTGGTTCTAGGTACTTGTCTGTATGTTAGCTGTCTTAGCCACAGCTAAGGCATTTCCTCAAGAACCTATTCCAATTCTGAAATACGAAAACGAAGGAGTGAATGCTGATGGATCTTACAAATTCAGGTAGATAACGAAAATGAACATTTCACTATTATATAACTTCGTACAATTGATTTAAATATTAAATATTTTCCAGTTATGAAACTGGTAACCAGATCACTGCAGAGGAATCAGGATACCTGAAGAACGCCGGTAACCCCGATCAGGAAATCCAGGTTGCTCAAGGTCAATACTCATACACATCACCAGAGGGTGAGAAGATCACCATAACTTACACCGCTGATGAGAACGGCTTCCAACCAGTAGGTGATCATCTACCAACTCCACCACCAATTCCAGAAGCAATCATGAAAGCTCTGGAATACAATGCAGCACATCCAGAAGAGGAAGATAGACAAGCCAGTGCTCCACAACCGGTCAGATATCAACCACAGTTACAACAACAACCGAAGAGACGGTACTGATTGAGTACTGCTGAAGAATGATGAATAACTACTGTATACATAGGAAAGTATATGTTATACTTGACTCTAGTAAGTAGTATGAAAATTATTGGCAATTTATCCTGTACATATCCACACTATATTACATACATACATGTGATGTAAGTTTTGTATCATATTTTCATAATAAAATAGACAAAGAAAATACATCAATACATGTGGATTCATCTTAGTAGTGTAATAAACCAGCTGTAGTAAATGTAATGAAATATTTACCGTACATACACAAATAAACCCATTTATACGTATATATCTTTTCCCAAAAATGCACAATCTGAGTACTTTTTTCTAAATCTGGTATCCATAAACAAGCCAAGGCCAACAGAAAGTCAAAATAGATAATAATCTTAATACAAGAAGAGAGAATAATATGTTCTGTATGTACTGAAACATGATATTATTTTTTACAAATTACTTTGCTATTAATATTGCAATTCTAGACAAATAGCGTTTCTGGAGAAGGGTGCTTCTGTGAAATGCCATGTGAATGTAAACGTATTTATACAATAAAAGACACAGACTGTGCTTACTTAGTTTCATATTTAAATGACAGATTTTTTGGACAGCTATTCTTTACATTTCGATTATAATAATATATAATTATAGTTTGTTATTAAAAGAAATGAATGAAGGTACAATAACAGTCAGCAGTTTTACTTTAAAAATTACATTTTAAATATGAAATATATAGATTATATTTCATGCGATAAATAAGAGAAAATATTGTTGAAAAATATCTAGAAATTTAGTATAGTACTTAAATTAGTATCAAAAATAATATTTTCAGTCAAAATATTGTAATTGTATTGTTTACATTTGTCACGTGCACTAGCGTATTAAACAGTCTATTATGAACAGTGATTCCGGTAATAAATCCAGTGATATTAACCAGTTTATTACGAACTGAATTAGAGAAAGTGTATCAGATGAGTTAGCAAATACAATATTACGCTAATATTATTTCCTACAGCTACAGTCAATAATATACAACTTGTAAATTGAATTGCCGTTTATACTTAAAAGAGAAAACTTGTGATATATGTTTTAAATTATATCTGTGTTGTTCACGTAATCGTATTGAAAAGTATATTTTATATTCATTATTGATCCAGTATTTTGTAAAATGTAGGCAAGCTTTAATTTCATTCTTTTCAGTTTAATTAGTCAAATAAGATTTTATTTATATTGTGTATAAAATATATATTATTATAATGATATATACTCGATCATGACTTATGTATTTTTATATTTTTATATTTATAGGAAATACATTTATATATATTTCATTTATTTAACTTGAATAGGAATAGCTTCGTTTGACGTTTTCAATAAAAAAAACCAAAAAAACTGACAATCTATTTGTTCTATATAATGGAAGCTCAAATATTATTGCCTAAATGTTTGCTTTATTGATTGTACATTTAAAAAATACATATTATGTAATTTTTTAATCATAATTAAATAATCCATAATAATAAAGAGTAATTAAACACATTAGTTCCGCATACATAACATACGCACATATTCTTCTTATATCAAGAATTTCATTTTCTATTGACCAAGGTAACATTAACCCAAAACTGATAATTTCACTGATTGTAAGTGGTAAATGAAATCGGTTGAAAGATGCTAATGTTGATGCGATGTTGTTGTGCAGTGATGCTCGCTATTCACATGGCGTATATGGATCAAATCATATCCGTGGACATACGGAGAGAGCAATGGAACATATGGACGGTGGAGACACTTAACAATCTGTGTTTGTATAAAAGGAAATCCAGCTCATTGGTAACCATATTCAGTTCTTGTGCTTCACACCATCAACACATCAGAGAACCATGGCTATTCGTGTAAGTATTCTTAACATATATGCAAAATATTCATCAAATGATTTAAATAATTCGGAATTATATATTTATTTCATGTAGA
>JAGJTL010000073.1:1243729-1257547 GCA_022063505.1 Calosoma granatense | reverse complement strand
AAATAATGTGTTAATATTAAAATATAAATGTATTTATAGAAAACATAGCAAATACATCAATCGAATCAATTCGTAACAGTTACAGAATAGAATAATTCATCATTCATAATATTGAACGTAACACCTTATATAATTCATAAAGACAAAATGATGTCGCCAATCAACTGTACCTATAGAATTCAGTATACGCAATATGTAGGTTTCATATTTCCTTATACTGATCACTTTCACATCATCTCCATAATAAATTATTACTCTTATGCAATAATAGACCTTGCCAGTTTTCACATACAACAATAAGAGTTCAGATACAAAAGTAGTTTTCACAAAAAATATATATTTACTCATTACAATTTTAATAAACCTACAAAATATTATTTTGCTTTACAACCATGACAGAGAACTGTTTTAAATATTATATATGTACATAATATTATAAGATCATAAATCTAATGAAATATCAATAACAGGTTTTCATGACAAAAGCATTGTGAGATCAGTTACACAAAAAAATATATTTATTATTTTTAAATGCATACATTAAAACATCACCATTGATGCATTGTAACAAATAATAAATGAACTGGTTCATGAAAATTCAAACAGATTAAAACATGTAATACTGCACCAACGATCAATTTCAAAACATCACAATTTAACAAATAATAAATGAAAATATTAGTAATCCTTAAAATTGCATATAAAGAGCAGGAATTAATTATTCAGTACGAATCCTCGACCTTTCAAATTGTATTTTGTCTAAGAACGAAGTGAACTTCCTGTCAGGAATGAGGAATTCTTGAGCTATTTGTGCAAGGTGGCCTTTTTTAGGCTGATATCCATTTTCATCAGCGGTGTAAGTAACTTTATAATATTTTCCATCAGTACCAATGTATGAGTACGATCCAGTAACTGATAAAGCTTCGTTGTCTGTGCCTGCATTTTTTATAACACCCTGTTCTTCGCGTGTTTGTGAGTCACTCGTTGCGTAACTGAAAGATAACTTGGTAACATTATGGTATATTGCAAAGTGTCAAATTTTACTAGTTACTGGTCGCAATGCTAATTAGAATAAATTATTGATATAATTTGCAAAATCGTATAAACTGCTTGAACAATTGTTGAAATATTTGCTGATATTTTGAATAAAAATAAATATGATGTACGTACGAGAATTTATAAGCACCAGACGGATCACTTTCTCTTTCATACGAGACAATCACTGCATCGGAATCCGACTGTGGTCTGGCAAAGGCCGTGCTCAGCAAAATGGCGAATATTATCTATAAATTGTAAGAAACTTAATTATTTCAAAAGGCATATTAGGCTTCTAAAAATGGTTATAAACACTGAAAGATATAAAAATGTATTAACCAAAATAAGAGTCATGCTTATATTAAATAAAAAACAACAATAATGGAATAGAACTTTGATGTAGTATACATATATATTAATAGAAAAATGTAGAACATGCATTTAAGAGTGTTGTATTAATATATGCAATGAATTAGTAAATATAAGTAAATGTTTGTAAATAAATGCTCACCAGTCTCATGATGAAGATCAATGAAGATTTGCAAATACTTGCAGCAAACATAGTCGTCCGTTTATATACTGCGTGAACAGTTTCATTTTCCAGTTTTTACAAGGCTGTCTCTCTCTGTCTGGGAAGGGCGTAGCTACTTACCAAATTTCTTTTTTGTCATGTGGAATTTTTTTCAATCTTATGTGGACAATATTATATAAACACAACATTTCGTATTCTAAGAAATCGTTAATGATAGATTTTATTATACACAAGTAATTTGAATAGACAAGTTTATTTTAAATAATTTAAAATTTTGTTAGTATCACATTTAAAGCAATAAAACGTATACTGATCTTTGAAACTTCCAGTAGAAGAGCATATGTCGATAAATAGTTATTTGTTTAACAGGCTCGTTAAAATTTAAGTTATTTTCACTCGTTAGAAAACTACCACTTTTCTTACGCGTTGAACAAGCTAATTTTTCGTGCACTTGCGGGAAAATAATCAAATCTTTAAAAAAAAAAAAACTCTTCTTAAATTAAATAAAGTGTCTCTTTTCTATTAACGAGAACAATTTACTTCATATTAAACTTTTTTTGTGGGTATGCTATTTTGGATAGTAAAGCAGTGAGCTTCGAATGAGGTTGCAAGAATATGTGATTCTGTGGTCGCTCAAAATTAAGTGCTTTTTCTATATGGAAACCATTTTCACCTGCGGTATAGATAGTTGTATAATTTTCCATCAGTACCAATAAAGAGTTTTATCGAGTAACATATAAAACTTCATTCTCATTTCCAGCGTTTTTTATAATATATATCTTTTTCTTCACATGTTTATTCGTCACTCCTTAACTCCATAACTAAAAGACAAATTTATTTAATACAGATTAAAATTAACTCGTAAGTTTCTTATTGATTAAAAGAACAAATATTGAAGCTATCATATTACGAACAAGAATCTGTAACAACCAGATTTATTATTTGCCCCTTCTTTCCTAATAATTACCGCATTTTACAATTTTGATAGTGGTTTGGTCCGGGCGGTGCTCAGGAAAATTGCAAGTATTATCTATAAATACTAGAATAATTCACATGCAGGTATGAATATTGAAACATTCATGTGTTTGTATACAAACACAAGTTTCATCATCGAATGACGAGAAACAACTTGAGTCAATATTTATATACTGCGTAAAGAATACAGATTTACCAGTTTTTTAAGGAAGAAAATAGCAAGTTATAAATTACCATATAATATAATCAATTTTTTGTTGAAATGGAATATTTATTTTATGTGCATAGGATTATAAACACAAAGATCAAAAGTCGAAGAAGATATCAACGATAAAATTTATTGGAAATTACATTGTAAGACATAATTTTGATAAAGTATATTTAAAAATTGCATCATACAGTAATAATCATAAATTAATCAGTATTACATTTTATACACTAAAACGTGAACTGATCTGTTCAACTTGTAATATATAATATTAATTGTTAATAGATTATTATACTCTGAAGAGTATGAAGAAAACCTAGGATGATTTATCGGGATGTTAACGAACACCCCCGCCAATGAGAGAACCTAAGAGAGCAACTGGAAGATTCTGTTGACGACTTTGTGTTGTTACAGGTTGATAACCATTTTCATCGGCTGTGTAGGACACACTGTACAGTATTCCATCAGTACCAACAAAATTGTAGAATCCTTTTACAGATAAAACTTCGTTATCAGTTCCTCCGTTCTTTATAACACCGTTCTCTTCACGTGTTTGATCGTCACTTGTTCTGTAACTGAAATAAAAAGTTTTTATATCATTGTACTTCTATTACGAATGACAAATTATTTAATGCATGCAAGTGCACATAAGTAAGGAGATTACTTACTAGAATCTGTAAGAACCAGATGGATCACGTTCTGTTTCATAGCTAATGATCTGCGGTGTATTTGACAATGGCTTGGCCCAAACCACGCTCAGAAAAACTGCGGTTATTACTATCTATAAATAAAAACACAAACACACGCATAAAGTATAAACAAATTTCTATTTGTTATGCATTATACTAAAAATATTTAGACAACACATAAATATAAAGTGAAGTCACAATATAGTTCCATAAGTTTAAGGAGTGATAATAAAGCTCATTAAAACACAAGTCTGTACTCACCAGTTTCATGATTAAATGAATATAACTAACTTTTAGATATCACATTTACGTACTATGAGAAGAATTAATCTTCTACAGCTTTTTATATAACGAGGCCCTCCCATTTTAAACATTAACATATTGAAACCCTACATCTGTGAAATATGTTCTCTTCTTATTTGACTATTTTGAAATATATACACTAGTTGTATAGTGTAGCGTATTGCATCAATTGTATGTTACCGAACGAATTTATTTCCACATAGTTTCTACATCTAAAAGTTAAAGGTTGCTGAACAATGATCACGCAAAACAGGTTTTGGTATAACTTGATATTAAATGAATGAAGAAGAGATCACAACACTAATTCTTGCAGCGGTAACAAATGATTCATAAAATCATTCATAATATTGAAGAGGACTTGATATTATTATATATCTTTAAGAGAAACTACAGACCTCAATCTTATATACTTGTAAAAATTAAAATTCCACTGTAATTTCAATAGAAAAATATATTTAATCATTAAAAAGTACATAACAAAGTATGACCAGTTCACATTATATCAATAACAAACATGAACGGATCGATAAAATTTAATACACAATAAAA
Organism: Calosoma granatense; assembly: GCA_022063505.1. Lineage (NCBI taxonomy): Eukaryota > Metazoa > Arthropoda > Insecta > Coleoptera > Carabidae > Calosoma > Calosoma granatense. The sequence goes on along the minus strand of JAGJTL010000073.1, from coordinate 1,253,256 downwards.
AATGTTAGTAATAATAGATGACTTTAGTGGAGAGTTAAAAAGCTTGTAGCAGACTGGTTAAATCTAGTCTGTAACAAACTTTAGGCAGTGGTAAATGTGTGAAATGATATTGTTCTGGCGGGGGAGAGTTAATTAGCCGAGACCTCCTCCAATGAGGGATCCAATAGCTGCTGGTGGAAGTCCTAGTTTAGGAATGTGTTTTCCTTCTGGACGGAAACCATTTTCATCGGCAATGTAATTCACTTGGTACACTACTCCATCTTGACCAACGAACGAGAAGGATCCAGTTACAGATAAAGCTTCATTATCAGTTCCTGGATTCTTGAGAACACCTTGTTCATCACGTGCCTGTCCGTCGCTCGTCTCATAACTGAAAGAAAAACACATTATGTTATTACAAGTTATATTTTGCAACAAACATGTTTTATTAATAATCATTTATATTATAGCTTGTTTTCTTAATTGCTAATATGATAAATATAAACAACGTTTAGTACAGTGATTATAATACTAAGTATTCACAAGCAATTATAATATTAACCATTACAGTTATTAATTATTAAACGATATCTAACTTACCAAGATTTATTTACATAGATAATAGTTTATTTAATTGCACTAAAGTAATTAAATGAAAATACAAAAGTGTTCCAGCATATTTTCACAACAATTATTCTAATAGCTGTTAGAATATACTGCTACTCACAGAGCATAATGCAAGTACTAATGTAAATACATGTTACTAAACATACATCAAGAAATAAGGTCACATTCGCAGCATGGAACATGAAATGTCAGATTCTGATATAAGAGTACAATTTTAGACTAATTATACTTTAGTATTTTTATGAATGAATACCTACTATGTTGTAAATGTTATGTGTTCAACATTATTTTCAATTTGTATGAAATAAAATTATATAAGATTCAAAAATTTATTCTAAGTGTCATATTTGCTAGTTTTAATGTTGTATTATTTACTTCTTTTTAAAAACAATACATAGAAAATGTAAAATTAATTACGTCAGTATAATAACAATCATTATATATCCATTTAATAATTCAGTATAATGAACAGGTGTAGCATATATCGCACATTTTTCATTTCTCAAATGTGCAAACTTTCAAAACAAAAATTCTATTCAACAGTGTACTGTCCTCGTTTCAACAAAATTATGCAAAACACTACTAAGAATTGTCATTTGTACACAAAGCAATATGTAAATCTTTGCTTGTACAACAGATTATAGTTTTATTTTCACTGAATTCTTTATAACACAGATTTATAGAAAAAGAAAGTGAAAATACACACACAAAGAAACGCACTGTGGAAACATTAATATACTAAACATTCATATATACATATTTATACTTCTACATGAGTTAAATAATTTTTTAGCTAGGAATCTCGTTGATTGCAAAATTTATTACCATCAATTTACAATTCAATAAAATGTTAGTTGTGGAAAACCAATTTAATTGATAATTTATTATTAATAAACCAATTATTTAAATAAGAAAATTATTATTTTTAATATTAATTTATTGCTGCACGAAAGAAGCAACAATTCGATTTTAAGAAGAGAATATTAGATAAATTGTTTTTTCAGGAAACATCAGTTAAATATTGTAAACATTTGACAATTCTATACTTGTATGCAATGCATGTATGCTCTAAAATGATTTGCAAGTTAATACTTGTTTACAAGTAGGTACATGAATAAGAAGGTATATGACATTGTGACTGTAAGGTACTTGTAACAAAATTAAGGTCACAAAGAAGTAATGTTTAACTCAAAAACTACCAAACACCGGAACCTTGACACTGAACACACTCGAGAGATTTTTTACAATATTATTTAATGTATTCTTTAGATGAACACATTTCTTTCAACATTGTTGTAAATGTCAACAGGTGAATGTTTCTCTTGTAAAAGATTATTAAGTTATGTAGTACATATTTTTTATTAACAAATCTAATAATGTCTTCGACTTTCTTTATATTTAAATTTAGAACGACAAAGTTTGAGGCTTTCGTGATGTGTTCGTGTAACATTTTCACTGAATTTAAATGTTTGCAAAAATGCACAATTCCTATTAAATTGTACTTACGCGAATCTGTAAGCACCTGATCCATCATTTTCTGTTTCATACTTGAGAATCACAGCATCTCTGGAAGATGAGAATTGTTGTGGTCTGGCCCAAGTCAGGCTCACGAAAAGGGCGAATACTACTACCTATAAACAATAATAAACTTAATGATAACACACACAGCAGTTAGGTTTGTTTTGATTTGAAGTATGTGCTAGTATGAATGAACAACTTTTTATTCATTCGACATCGTAAGAGCGTAATGTATAAGTAATTACATGAACAGATTCTTTACAATTGTATTATGATAGATAATAGTAAAAACTACGATATGTCAATTATATTTAACCAATTCATAGGATAATTATAGTGAAAATATTATTATTGTAAACTGTACTGGAGTTAAATATAAAGAAAATTTTTTGTATCATAATTTATTAATACTGGTATTTATATACGAATGCCACGATATTTTTATTATACTTGTATATTAAAAGATGACATTCAAGGACTTAAAAGAAATAATCGCCTGTAATTATGGATAAACCAGTTAGGTCATTAAGAAACAAAAGTCATAAGTCAAATCACCAATCAAGACATAAAAAAATTCCAATAATCGCCTACACAAATATTTAGAAAATGATGAATGAATGTCAAGGAATTATCAAAAAATCACTACAAATTAATAATGACATTAACTTTCCTATGGAATATTTTATCAAACTACCTGTGTTAACAAAAATTTGCTTAAGTATACATTTAACCAAATGAAATATCAAAATTTTTGTATGCATTCAATAAATCTGTAAATACTGGAACTCACTTTAATTTAACAAAAATTATTATAAGTGAAAAATAATGTAAGTATGATAACGATGATGATGAATAGTATCAATTGATAATTATATTTACTTAAATATTCGTCCAAATGAGTTGATTGTTGTTAAATAAACTACTTGCTCTCAGAGATTAATTTCTGATTATTGTTTCTAAATAATATCAATACATATTGATGAAAATAGCTGTTATTAAAATTTAAGCATAATTGACGAAAAAATATATTTTCGACATTCTAATCTTTCCAAATGAAGTTATGAGCAAAAATTGACAAAAATCGACACTAATATTTGTATGCTTGTGTGTATGTTTGTATATTTGCAAAAGTGATACAAGAGTGTGTGTATGTGATGGAGTACTCACCAGTTTCATGATGGAATGAAGGCAATGAATAACTTGAAGAAATCACAGTCCACTGCGTTTATATATACCGCATGACAGATGAACCTTCTCCTTTTTCTTGCAAGAAGAAAAACTCCCTCCCAGCCTCAGACAGGAAGTGGCATCTTGTGAAATAACATATGAAAACCCTAAATTTCTCTTTTGTTCAAATTGAATATATTTGAATCGTATATGCATCCGTTTTAAGAAAAAATTCAAAACATCACAGCCAATGAGGATGAAATTCTTGTGAATATTTTTGGAAGAAAATAACAACGATGACTTCTATTTGATAATGCGGAAATATAAACTTAGATTGTCTGGTTTCATATTGTAAAAGAGGGACGCTATAAGTTATCAGAATATTATATTATAAATTGAATACTGCACTTTATATGAAATTTGTAGGAAATATGACTATTTATGGAAGAAGAGAAATTATATAAATATTAAAGATATATTCTGTGTTGTTTTCGTTTCAATTTGCCCAGCACATTGACAATATACAAGAAGTTCTTTTTATTGTTTATTAAAAATAGTGTGAAATAAATGATAAATTACATTAGGATATGCTACCTAAATAAAGAAATAAATTTAAGACTGTATATTTGATTTAATATTAAACTGCATATTTTTACTACCTTTACATTCAACATATTTGAATATATTGTATTGTATACCTGTATACTATTGGCAGATAATTAGTTAAGATAGAGTAGCAATCAGCATTGCAAGAAAAATGTCAAGGAATTATTACTAAAGTAATGATATTTGCAAAAATACTACAGAAATCCTGTGGTAGATTTTTTGTAGATGAATTGATAGAAACGTAATCATTACCAATATGGGAAGTCAATGAAACTAATTAATTTTTTTATTCATATCGTGCACTCGTAACATGCAATAAAATAACTTAGTCTTTCTTCTCAAGACTGTTATGAAAAAAATTATTATCTCATACATAACAAATACGATGAACTAATTATAAAAATATAGAATATGTGAATATTACACAAAAATATTCATCTATGCATTCACTTTCAATTTCAGAATCAAATTGGAATGTATTTACTGTAAAATGTATTTATGTAGAAATAGAGATTTTATATTTAATTTTTGCGTGGAATAGGTCACCTATTCTATTAAATGTTGTGTAATTTTATGAGTATAATGTAAAGCGTAAATTATGGTTTGACATTTTTATGTAGCAAATATCATAATATTATTAATCCAACTTAAAATTTTTCGCTGAGTAAATCACGAAGAGCCTGTATATGTATATTATCTCATAATCACTCGCTCTATTTATATATTCTGTTTCATTCCTTGTACACTGTACAATGGTAATAATTATAGTTTAAATTGTACTGTCTAAATGTAAATAGGCAGACGGTAATTACAATTACAATAAACATTCTCATGAGTGCAATCATTTATAATTGTATTTCGTGTAAATGATGCTGTTGCATATATATGTTATGTAGTTACTACGTACACATGTATTCGACAATATGTGAAATGTGTTGCCAGACACGCAAAAACTGGTGGCTTCATTCAAATGTCATTTCATTGTTAACTCTCCATGCTGCACAAAGAATTACAGTGTGTGCAAACTGTCATTTGCAATGAATATCTAAACGGCTCATCAACAGTTTGCATACATAATCAGTAAATTCAACACTCACACTGATAGAAGAAGAATGATTATGAACAATAATTATGGATTTCTTTAGTAATGATTTTACAATATCCTATATGGTCTCCGAACAAAATCATCAATAAAGTGGTAATCATTTCTAAACGATAATAATATTAGATTTTACAATTAATAACTAAAATATTGTAGATGGATGTACATTAAACGGTGCTAGACACAATATTGACTTAGTAAATTATCGTTAAGCATTAATATAAAGTTGACAAATGTCTCGTTCTATCTCATTACAGGTTTCTTTTAACACTAAGTACTTATGAGTAATAAAGTTATTGCACATAGTAAACTACTACGTGTATGTATTAAATGTATTTCTGTTGCACTAAATATCATATACAATGTAATGGTATTCAGCTTGAAACCAACGTTATCAAATATACATACAATGTAAATACGTGAATTTAAGAATTTATACAGAATAAAAATTTGTTGAAATTAAAATGAAATAGATTTTAAAATAAAGTCAAAGGAATTGATTCATAATATTATCATTCTGACCTAATTTTAAATGATGATTTCAATAATGTATATTTATTTATGAAAATCAATTATGTGCAGTGGAAAAAGCATAAATTATTATTCATGAAATATAAATACATAAATACATTATAAGTATGCATACATAATATGAATTATAGCATTAAATTATTGGCAGTAAAATTAAATTTAAATAACAGAAACATATACCAGTTCTTTTTTTAAAGTAAGAAATATCTATGCATTGAATATTACATAATAATTGTGATGATTCAATATATTTAAATAAGCAAGTATAATTTTTCATTAATTTATCTAACCCTTCCAAGCAAACTACCTATCACAGCTGGGTTGAGCCCCACTGTAATACTGTCCTGCGCAGATTTCGGTGCTAAAGCTACTGATGGTGCCATTTTGATAAGACGATATCCATTTTGATCAGCCATGTAATTGACTGTATAAATAACTCCATTATCTCCAACGTACGAATAAGATCCTTGAACTACTTCAAACTCTGTACCATCGGGATTTTTTTCAACTCTTCCAGTCTCTTGTCTACTTGTTCCATCCGACAATTCGAATCTAGAAATTATTTATTGAATGATTTCTTGGTTTAAAAATCTATGTAAACACATAACTGTATTGGAGTACTTACTCAAAATTATATTCACCCCCTATTCCGTGCACATTTTCGAAACTTAGAATTTTTGCATTCTTTCCTTGATCGCGTTGTGCAAGCACAACATGTACAAAAAGAAACGTCGTAAATAAAATCTGAAAGAAATAGACAAGGCAGTACAATAGCATTTTGTTATTTTAGATAAGCAAGCAATTCCGGTTGGATCAAGTATAATTCAAGGTTGTGAAATCCGTTACGATTGAACTAAAAACAGTAGTCACTAATCAAACAAAAGTTAACTGAACATATGTCATACACAAATACTATACAAGTGTATAGCAATACTAAAATGTTTAATAAGAAACTACATCACGTTTTTGCATTTACTTTTCTGTACACTTACACATTTCATTGCCAAACACTGCAAACTTCAAACCGACTAAATAGACGATGCTTCTCTTACATTCACTGAGCAACAGATTGTGCTGTTCTGCGGGTACATAAAGTGTAGATATAATATTCATTGTTGTTATCCCCAGCCACATTCGTGAAGAGAAGGTTATATTTAACTAACCGTTCAGATCAGATGTAAGGATGTTTACAATAAATACCATATTTTATACAAGTTTCAAAATTAAAAAAGTTGACATTTTTTTTCGAGGAGATAAAAAATGACTAAATTATATTGCTAAGGTTAATTTGCAGCAGATAATTTACATGGTACAAAAAACTTTATTTCTGATGATTATATTGTAAAATATAAAGAATTCACTGCATGAGATACACAGTATTTTACATGAACAGGTTTAAAGGCTAAACTACTATTACTATGTAAAACGTATTTCAAAAGCATAATATTTAATTAGTGAAATATTGCAAAAAAGGAAATGCACTTTATTCATAATTATGTACAAATATTTAAATGTTAATAATTTCCGCTTGAACGAAATTTTAATACATAATTACATAGTCAATGTAATATATAATTTGAAATATTACAGTATAAATATTGATGGTTATTGTAGTTGGACATAATGCAAATTTAAACTAGTAATTACTATGCCGTGAAGTACATTATAATGGAGATGATTTGAAGTGAAATAAACTTGTTTAATACATTGATCTTCCAAGTAAACTACCATCCAGGACTTGACTCATGTTCAATTGAGTTTTATCAACCTTTTCTATATACTCTTCTACCACTTCTGGTACACTATCATATTCTGACATTTCAGTTAAACTACGATGGAATACTGAATCTATTCTGGGTTGAACATTGTTGTCCTCCAATATATTTTTCTCTCCCAAAACTGCTACTGCATCATTATAAATTGATGAATCCATTTGTTTAACTGTATTTATAATTTTATTATCTCCAATATTAGTTAAAGATCCTTCAGCTACTCGTAATTCTGTACCATCTGGATTTCTCTCAATTTTTTCAGTTTCTCTAGAAATTATTGAACAATGTTATGTTATATTGTAACAGTCCCAGTAAATATATGAATGTAATGAATTACTTACCTTCTATTCCATGCATATTTTCTAAATTTAGAAGTTGTATATCTTGTTCTTGATCTTGTTGTTGCACAAGCACAAGATTTACAAAGAATAACATCGCAAACAAAACCTGTACAAAATTCACGAGTTAGTAAAATATTCAGGGTCAAACAACATCATTGTTTTATTATATAATAACAATTCCGGTTATATATTCTTCATCATAGATATATTACGATGCAAATTTGTGATATCCTTTATAACTAAAAACTTGACATTTACATTAGTCATGTATCTAGACAAAAATTAATTGAAGAAATGTTACACATAACACTACATTATATAAAATACTACTAAACATTTAAAGAAGCTTTTAATGCTTTTATATTTACTTCGATGCACTTACACATTTAATAGTCAAATACCAAACAAATAATCAAAACAATGAATATGCTTAGCAGATGATGTTTCGCTCACATTCACGGAACAACAGATTGTAGTTTTCCGCTGTAAACAAAGCGTAGATCTTTTATTAATTAACGTTATTATCCCCAGGGTCTTTCGACGGAGAGGAGATTACACTATTACACAATAATTAACGTACAACTCACCTCAGATATAAACATCATTGCATATTATAGTATATTGCGCATAATGAACTTTGATGTATAAATTTCCTTGAAAAATACATAATTTCCTGTTATTATACATATGTGTATTTGCAGAATATTAATACGTAGAATATAAGGCGCAATTCATAAATTAATGATTTTCTTATTGTTTATATTATATAATATATAAGCACACAAATATGTATATTATCTACAGAAAAGTCAATTTATTTTATTGTCATTCATAATTCAAAACATACGCAATATAAAATATTACACGTATATTTCAAATAATCCAATTATATTTACGATACATTTTTAATTAAAATTGTTTAATAAATATTTAGCAATAAAATTTTATTTCAGTAAAATCGATTTTAACGAAAAATTAATAATGATTAATTAATTGGAAAAACAACAAATTTATTTTTAATTAGAAATTTATATACAATATGCAATTTATTTTACTACTGAAATAGTTAACTTATAATCTACATAAAAATAATTCTAAATAATATACTGGTTAAACTATGGAAAAATAAATGTTTAAAATTGAGTTATGGAATGTTCGTAGCTATTTAACGCACATAATAAAAACTATTATAACTGTCAGTAATAATTCATGCCAGAAAAAACTTTCATTTATATTATATTTTTCATTATAACCCTAACTGCAGTTCGAATAACATTTTTTTTGCATAACACTAGCCATATCTTCTCAATGAAGTTGTTTTCTTGGCATCTATTAAAGTATGTATAGTCTGTTTCATGCTGATAAATTATTGAGAACAAAGAACTTATAATTATGAACTAAAATCTATTTGCATGATAAAGTTCGATGAATAATAATTGATTTCAGAAGTTGAGAACGCAACTTTCAAAATATAAATGTCGAATCAAATAGGCTTAAAATTCATTCTGCCATAATTTCAATTTCTGAACTTTCCCCTTACAAAAGATCATCTTGACAAAGGTCATGAACCGAATAAGATTCTAATACATCAATAACTTGAAATGAATCCACTGGGTATGAAAATATGGGTACCGTGATTTGTTAAAGTAACAAAGTAATAGAGATAATTAGAACAAATAGAGTAACCTAATGATTTCCGCTTGGGATCGTGATCAGGAAAGGAAAATCATACCGATGTTAATGAACGAAGGCAGATACATAATTTGTATTGAAATTTATTCAGCAAAATATTCAAATATAGTATAGCCTTCGGATTATGCAAATGAATAATTATTATTTATGTAGCGGTATTTATAGTATTTAATAAATAAACTATATAAGCAT
>JAGJTL010000073.1:1232561-1243713 GCA_022063505.1 Calosoma granatense | reverse complement strand
TTATTAATAATACATCAGATATATTTATTTCAAGTAAATTATAATGTTTGATATATAGTTCAACAGTTAATTTCAAAAATCTTTTCACATAACTTTGAGTGTAGTAGAAATAAAGATTAATTACTTTTATTTTTCAGAATATATTAAATATTTTCACATTTTATAATTAACAGGTTTGGTCACATTTGTATTTATCATAGGTACATATTTTAAACATTGTTATATTGTTTCATTATTGAAAATATGAATTATATCTCCGTAATTAACCCAATAGAGACCCTAAAAGGTTCGTATCTATTTTATTTACTGGCTTCTGTTCTGGTATTTTTGTCTTCACTTCTGTATTTATTTTACCCTCTTCATGGCCCAATAGGGACCCTACAACTTCCGAATCTATTCTGTTTACTGGTACGTCTTCTGGTGTTTCTGTTTCTGCCTCCACTTCTTGCTCTTTGTATTCGTTTTCATCTTTGGTATACTTGATTGTATGTATTTTACCATCCTCATCTGTATACGTGCGAGTACCGGTAATTACCAAGTACGGTTTGTTATCTTTCGATAATCTAACCTCTCCTCGTTCCATCCGAAATTTTCCATCTTTGTCATATCTGTAACATATCTTCTCTAATCAATATGTAACCACAAATATATTATTTTACTATTAGCTGTTGTATATTTGACATCCATTTTACAAAAAAACTATATTTCCCGCACCTTATCTTTTTTATTATTACGATGACGTAAGTTTTGATTTTTGTAAATCGGGATTTACCTCAATGAAGCGAAACGCAGAGATTAGTCATTTTAGTATGAAGGCCATCATTACAAAAAGGAGTAGTTTTCAAATATCATACCTGTCGAATAGAAATACTTACAGGAAATAATATGCTGCATGAGCAGTTCCTGGCGAACTCTCATAGTAGACATGCAAATCGGGGCTCGGTTTAGGAATATGCGCTGACACCACACACTCGAAAGCCAATGAAACCAACAGAAGAACCTAGTACAGTGATTTATGAATAGATCTGGAAGCAAGAAAGCACTGAGATCATTACTTACCCGTAACCAACACATCTTGAGGAATAGCTAGTATCAGACAAAAATATATTATGTACTGTACTTGATAAAAGCAAGTATTTATTCTATTTATTTCTACACCTCTATACTGCTGCACAATACTTAATGAATTTGCGAAAAACAATAGCGAACTAGCTAGCTATATACTTGCACTAGGTTACAGTGAAATTAATTGATCACACATAAAATTCATAGCATAATGTTTAATAGTTGTTTTTACGATTTTTTTTTGCTTTATGACTACCTTATTTGGAAATATTTAAATTGGTTTTAAATTCGGCAAATAATGTTTATGAAACGTCAAATGAAAAAATAATAATAAAAATTTTCTTATAATAATGACAAATTATATTTTTTCGTTTAAAATTATCCTTTCTAACTCAGAAGTGACTCAAAATATTGAAAAATGCTTCAAAAAATATTTTAGCGTAGATAACAAGGTTTATGAAGAATTAGATACAAATATTTTTTACTTGATGGTTCTGGAGATACAGCACGCATGTTTAATTTTTTAAATAGGGACCATAGTTAATTTTAATCTAGTTAAAAAGTACTATTTTTTCTCTTTATGGTGATGTATCGGTTTATATAAATATTTTTTTAGTTTCGAAGAAAAACTAAAACGTATGGTGAAAAAATAATTTTATATGAAGCTTGAAAAAAGCTTTAAAATGCTCATAATTTTTATATGTTCTTTAAAAAATGTTTCAAACTGTGATAAATCAAAAACGTGATGCGTTTTAGTTTTTCTGATTACATCACCTTAATCATTGAAAAAAGGGCATAATTTTTCCCATTTAACATAAGTTAGCAATAGTGGCTCATTTAAAAGCGACATACACATAAAAAATTACTGAGACATTAACTTTTCTGGCATATATTTGCTTTTGATAAGAAGATTTTTTTAAATAATTTCATACTTAGAATACTTATCTAAGGTATTATTATGTTTTGCATCTAAAGAAGTATAAAAACAGCACTGAACCACATCACTTTTGAAACCCTTTCGCGTAACATCAGAGGCACGCGTACCATATTTTGGAAAACACTGGTTTAAGGCATTCCTAAAATTAAATACTGGTAAAAAAATGTCCCAATGACGCCAAGAGATCATTTATTTGATTGCCAAAACAAAATGAACACTGATCTACATTATATCATAGTGAACAATTAGATATGAGGTATATAGAAAAATTTAAGGATAATAAGAAACGAATATTTACTGAACAAAATAATACTTATTTAATACGATTATCTGTCATAAATCAGATTGTATTATTTATTATTTTATTTGTATTACAGAACAGTTTTGTATAGAATACATATAGATATTAATATAAATATTGATTGAATAAATAAAACAGACATTTATTTATTTTATTTTTTAATTATAAATATTCAAATGTTCATTGATATTTGTGGAACCGTAATTATTTATTGTAGATTAAATTTTTTCATTCCTTTTTTTCTTCACCTTCAGTTGTATTATCGCTTTCATTTTTCTCCTCTTCACTGGTTTCTGGCTCCTCTCCTTCATATTCTACTGATTCGTTTGGATTCTCTGTTGAGTTATTTTCATCTTCATAACTCTCACTACCATCATTATTTCGTCTTAAGGATCTTCCACGAAATTTCCTTCTTGTTCTGAGCCTGATTTTCTTTACAATTTTATGAAATATTTTGCCTTTTGAACCTGTAATGCCGCCAGAACTACCGTGTTTAAATTCATTCAATGATTTCATCTGATCTGGATTTACTGATTTTTCAGTACTGAAATATGGATTATAACCAGGAATATTTTCCATGAATCCTGACGGATGAATCATTTGATAGTTTTCTTGATTATTTTGCGGCATATAGGGTCTTATAAATTGTGATGGGTATGCATATTTACTTTCTCCTGTCTTACCAGGAAGTAATTCTTGCAATTGTAAAGCATTTATTGAATTTGCATCAATTGGTTGTGGGTACCCTACATTACTTGGTTGTTCTAATTTAGGAACAGGTTCAATGTACGACGCTGACTGCTGTGCATAGGGTCCATATACTTGCGAGAATAAGAAATGCTTAGCTCCGCTTTCATCAACATATGGATCTTTCACAGGGATTTGCTGCGTTGGCTTACCATACTTACTGTATAGTTTATACCAGTTAGTTTCTGGTGTGCGGAACTTATCCTCAAGTAGCACTTTACAGGTAATACCGTATTTCTTTAAACAATCTGCTAACTTCTGTTTCTCAATTATTTCCGACATACCTGATAAATCTTGTGGATACGTTGGTATATGAACATGATGATGGACAACATGTTGTATTACCTTATGTTGTGGTGGAATTTGTAAGTATTGCATAACTCCGGTAACAGGAACTGCTTGTTCAGGTCTTTTAAATAAATAACTTTGATCCATTGAAGTACCGAACATGTGCTCATTGGATTGCTCAGGATATGAAACATGGTTAATTTCATGTTCGATTTCAACTTCTTGGGATCCTACTTGATCATTTTCTGTACTATCAAGCTGAGATTGTGCAGATAATTCTAATTCTCGATCAGTACCTTCTTTAACCTGTTGGCCTGACTGCTTTTCATTAGAGTTACCTGATTGATGACCATTGCCCTCTGCATATTTTTCTACATCTAGATGATTAGGTTGTGATTTATCAGGATATTTCAAATTTTGACCAGTATGTGCAAATTCTATAGATCCTGCATGTTGATTTTCAGTTCCTACTAATCCTCCTCCATAGCTAGGAAATTGATCAGGTTTAACACCATTCGGATCATGTACAATGTTTTCGTCTTTAGTATTTATTACTTGTTCACTTTTAATTCCTACTTGTCCTGCACCATAGGTAGAAAGTTGACCAGGTTTAAAACCATTCGGATAATGTTGTTGTCCACCATAATTAGGATATTGATCAGGTATGGAACCACTCGGATACTGTTGTTGGTGAAGAGTATTTATTATAAAATGATTATCGGTGCCTACTGCTCCTCCAACATAATAGGGATGTTGACCAGGTTGGAAAACATCTGAATACTGTGGATGATTAACAGTATTCTCGCCTTCATTATGTATAAGGTGATTATCAGTTGCAACTACTCTATCACCAGAACCAGGATATTGATTAGGTTTGACACTATCCGGATGCTGTGGTTGATGAACGTTATTCTCGTTTTCAGTATTGATTATTTGATCACCAGTTTCTATGGATTCTTTACCATAATTAGGATGTTGATTTTGTTCGAAACCAGCAGGATATTGTGGTCGATTAACATTATTTTCATCTTTAGCAAATATTACTTTATCATTTCCAGTACCTACTGATCCTCCACCATATATAGGATGTTGATTATTCCAGTAATGTGGTCCATGGGCAGTATACTCACCTTCATAATTTATTAAGTTAACTGTTCCTCCACCATATGTATGATATTGACTAGGATAGACACCACTTGGATATTGTAACTGATGAACTGTATTCTCACTTTCAGGATTTATTACGTGTCTATCAATATCTACTGACCCTCCGCCATAAATAGGATGTTGATCAGGCTTTTGGCCATCCGGATATTGTGGTTTCTGTACTGTATTCTCGTCTTCAGTACTTACTGTGTGACTACCAGATTCCACGGATCCTTTTACATAATTAGGATATTGATTAGGATTGGCATCATCTGTATTCTGCGGTTGATTAGCAGTATTTTGACCTTCAGTATTTATTATCTCAGATTCTACGGATCCTTCTACATTACTAGGACGTTGATTAGAATTGACACCATCGGAATAATGTGGCTGATTAACAGTATTTTGACCTCCAGTATTTACTGGATGAATATGAGTTTCCATTAATCCTTCACCAGAAATATGATGTAAGTCAAAAATGAAACCATTTGGATACTGCGGTTTATAAACAGTGTTCTCGTTGTCAGTATTTCCTGGATGAATATCAGTATCTACTAATCCTCCACCGTAACCTAAATGTTCTTCAGAATTTGAGCCACCTGCATACTGCGGTTGATTAACAGCATTCTCGCCTTCAATATTTACTGGGTGCTTATCAGATTCCATGGATCCTTCTACATGGCTAGGATGTTGATTAGGTTTGACATCACTCGGATCCTGTGGTTGATAAATAGTATTCTCGCTGTCAGTATTTATTAGTTCACTAGTAGTATCTACTGATCCTCCACCATTACTAGGATGTTGTTCAGGTTTGGGACCAACTTGATACTGTGATTTATTCTCGTCTTCAATATTCATTAGGTGCTTATCAGTTTCTTCTTTTTGACTAGGTTTCACATCATCAGGATATTGTGGTTGATTATTTTCAGTTGCTTCTGATCCTCCACCATATATAGGATGTTGACTATGTTTGTAAATATTCCAATCATGTGATCCATGAATGTTGTATTCATTTTTAAATTTTATTAGGTGAATATTAGTACCTTCACCATAACCATGATGTAGATCAGGATTGAGGTGCTGCGGATATTGCGGTCGATGAACAGAATCCTTCATTTCTAAACTAGTACTAGATTGTTCATTAGATGCTGGGCCATTTGGAATCTGAGGATTCTCATTTCCGGTATTTATTACTTGATTATCAGTGTCTATGAATTCTTTGTCAGAATTGGGATGTTGATTAGGTTTAAAACTATCATCATATTGTTGTTGATTATATTCATTTAGTACTGATTCTCCACCGTTCATAGGATGTTGATCAGGTTTAGGGTCAGCTTGATTCTGTGGCTGATCATCAGTTATTTTACTTCCAGAATGTATTACTTGATTATCAGTCCCTTCTGCTTCTTCATCATTTATTGGATGCTGATTAGATTCGTAGACATACCAATCATGTGGTCCATGAACATACTCACCTTGAACATTTATTAGGTGAATATCAGTACCTCCACCATAACCAGAATGTTGATCAGGATTGAGATGATGCGGGTACTGCGATCCATGAACAGTATCCTGCATTTCTAAACTAGAACTAGAATGTTCACCAGGTTTTGGACCATCTGGAATCTGAGGTTGGTTATCTGTATCTATTGATTCCTTATCAGAATTGGAATATTGATTAAGTATAAAGCTGTCATCATACTGTTGATTATTTTCAGTTGTTACTGATTCTCCATCATTCAGAGGATGTTGATCAAGTTTAGGTCCATCTTGATCCTGTGGCTGATGATCAGGTATCTCACTTACAGTATGTATAACTTGATTATTAGTTTCTATGGCTTCTTTACCATAATTTGGATATTGTTTACCAGGATGTTGTGGTTGATTATTTTCTGTTCCTTCTGATCCTCCACCATTTATAGGATGCTGATTAGGATTGTAAACATACCAACCATGTGGTCCATGAACAGCATACTCGCCTTCCACATTTATTATGTGAAAATCAGTACCTAATGATCCTCCACCATAACTAGGATGTTGATCAGGATTGAGGTGATGCGGATACTGCGGTCCATGAACAGTATCCTGCATTTCTAAACTAGAACTAGAATGTTCTTTAGGTTCTGGGCCACTTGGAATCTGAGGACTATCATTTCCAGTATTTATTACTTGATTATCAGTGCCTATGGATTCTTTATCAGAATTGGGATATTGATTAGGTTTAAAACTATCATCATATTGTTGTTGATTATATTCAGTTTCTACTGATTCTCCACCGTTCATAGGATGTTGATCAGGTTTAGGGCCGTCTTGATTCTGTGTCTGATGATTATCAGTTTCTATGGCTTCTTTATCATAACTGGGATATTGATTAGGTTTGAAACTATCAGAATGTTGTGGTTGATTATTTTCAGATCCTTCTGTTTCTTCACCATTTATAGGATGCTGATTAGGTTTGTAAACATACCAACCATGTGGTCCATGAACAGCATACTTACCTTCAACATTTATTAGGTGAAAATCAGTACCTAATAATCCCCCACCATAACCAGGATGTTGATCAGGATTGAGGTGATGCGGATACTGCGGTCCATGAACAGTATCCTGCATTTCTAAACTAGAACTAGAATGTTCAGCAGGTTTTGGACCATCTGGAATCTGAGGTTGGTTATCTGTGTTATCTTTTACAGTATCTATTACTTGATTATCAGTGTCTGTTGATTCTTCAGCAGAATTAGGATATTGATTAGTTTTAAAACTATTATCATATTGTTCATTATTATCAGTTGCTACTGATAATCCCCCATTCAACGGATGTTGATCAAGTTTAGAGCCATCTTGATTCTGTGGCTGATGATCAGGTATCTCACTTACAGTCTGTATTACTTGATTATTAGTTTCTATGGCTTCTTTATCATAATTGGGATATTGATGACCAGGATGTTGTGGTTCATTCTTTTCAGTTCCATCTGATCCTTCACCATACATAGGATGTTGATTAGGTTTGTAAACATCCCAATAATGTGGTACATGTACATTGTATTCACTTTCAAAATTTATTAGGTGACCTAATGTTCCTTCACCATAACCAGGATGTTGATAAGGATTGAAGCCATCAATGTACTGCGGTCGATGAACATTATCCTGCATTTCTAAACTAGAACTAGAATGTTCATCAGGTTCTGGGTCACCTGGAATCTCACTTCCAGTATTTATTACTTGATTATCAATGTCTATGGATTCTTTATCATAATTGGGATATTGATCAGGTTTGACACTACCAGGATGTTGTGGTTGATTATTTACAGTCTCTTCTGATTCTCCACCATTCACAGGATGTTGATCAGGTTTTTGGCCACCTGGATACTGTTGTTGATGAACTGTATTCTCACTTTCAGTTTTTATTACATGATTATTAGTTTCTATGGATTCTTTATTGAGATTTCCACCAAAGTCTGGTTGCTTAACATTGTTTTCTCCATCAGCAATTATTTCTTGTTCATTTTCAGTTTCTACTGATCCTCCACCATAAATAGGACGTTGATCAGGTTTGAAAATATCCGAATAATATGGTTCATGACCAGTATTCTCACCTTGATTATTTATTGGGTGACTGCCTGCTTCTAGCGATCCTTCACCATAAATATGATGTAGATCATAAATGAAACCATTTGGATACAGTAGTTGACTAACAGTATTCTCGCCTTCAATATTAGTATCTACTGATCCTCCATCATGACTAGGCTGTTGATCAGGTTTGCCTGGATAATGATCAACGTTATACTTGTCTTCAGTATTTATTTGGTGACTATCGGTTCCCACTGAAACTCCGTCATAATTAGGTTGTTGATTAGGTTTGAAACTATCCGGATAATGTGTTGGATTCTCTTCTTTAGTATTTACTATAATTTTACCATCAATATCTTCCACTTCTCCACTATTTCTATGATTTTGATCAGGTTTGACACCAGCCGGATAATGTGGGTGGTGGACGTTATGTTCATCATCCGCATTTATTACAAGATCACAGTCGGTATCTTCTAAATCTCCAATGTAACTGGGATGTTTTTCAGGTTTCAAATCAGTATTTTCATCAACTGTATTTATTTCTTGGTCACTTTGTTTTTCTACTGAACTTTCTCCACCAGAACTAGGACGATGACCAACTACCCCACCATTTACCAATAGCAAATTCTGTCCTGATAATCCGGAAGAAATTACAGATGTTCCTCCAAATATTCCATGCTCTGGTCCAAATGGTTTATTTGAGCACTGTTTAGTAAATTGCAGATCTTGTTCTGATAAAGCTAGATTTCCTATTTCTACACGAAAGGTTCCATCACATGATTCCAAACTGAAAATCGAATTTAAATTCATCGATTAGAATTAAATATTGTTCATTTACAGTACTATTCACAAAATTTGTTTTTATACATGTTAATAAGAAATAACACAATTTCCTACAAGTATCATAATATCATATACTTTTCTTTCGGATAGTCTTTTGCAGATTTATGTATTGAACAATTACAAAAAATTAGTTCCCTTGAACCAATTTTTTTATCACTACTACTATAAAAAAATTAGTAAGAATCATACAATCACCAAATTATTAAATTTAAATTAAACAATTAATTGGAATAGAAATCCAATTATTATTCTGAAATATGATTAATATTGTTTCGTAACTTATTGACAATTTTCAACACGCCTTTACTTCATTGAATTCAAATTAAATTTGATATTTAATAACAATTTTCTGTCGAACAAGTAGAAGTTTAATTAAAAATTTTAGGATTTAAATTTCACACTAATTATTACATTAAATTTTGTAATCAAATGATAAGTTTATATCAAAATGAACATCAGCCTAAGGTGGTATGTTTTTCTTCAAGCAGCACCACCAAATTATTGAAAGTACCAGAAATATAATACTATAAATAAAATCTGCCCAATAAAAAATTATATGTTAAAAGTACCCGCTGATATTAGGTCTCGCATTAGGCGTCATTAAGACTTAGTACGTAAAATTTAAATTTACTGATGAAAGTATAATAATACAGCCAGGTACTTACTAATATTTAAAACAGAATCGACACTGTATGTCAGCCGCATGTGAGATGATAGAACATGCCGAGAACCATAGTATTGTACGAACCTGCAACATAAACAAATTTACCGTACGCTAATTGTCAAATACTTTGATTATTTATTTTAAAATAAACATGGTTTGCATAAAGAGCATTAAAAATAGTGTCCACTAAATTCTACGTAAGATCTACATTTTTGTAAAAAAAAAAAATAAAACAGGTACCCATCCTTGAATAAAAAATGTCTCTTCTCAATAATACTCCATATGAATTAATAATTAATTTAATAATTACATTAAGAAATAAAATAATTTTCCGCAAGTTTCAATCTCATATATTTTTCTTTCGATTAGTGTTCTGCTAGTTTATGTATAAAATCATTATAAATTATATAAAAAATTGCCTCACCCCTTACAATCCATATGTTTTAACGTAAATTTGAATTAGCGTTACACTTTACTTTATGCACTTTTTTTAGCTATGCCGAACCGTGAAAGAAAACATTTAAATGTCCATTGAGTTCAATTGTCCTTTCCAAAATTATTTTTACTTCAACACGAATTTAAGAAAATACATATTTATTGCACTTGTGTTATAGAAACGAAAAGTATTGAGTGTAAAAATGATAAAAATATGTTGAACAAGTGGGAACACAATATTCCGTAGAAAAAATGAAAAATTTGTAATTTTATAAAATATCACTGTATACATCATGTTTCATATATTATATCGCACACTATTAATAATTAATTTCATGGAACTAACCTAATACATATATACGTGTACATGCAAGTTAGAGAATAACTGTACTCACCAGGTTCAGGTCCATTTTCATCAAACAACTGCACCGATGATTACTGTGGTAACGGTTTTATATACTCGGTACTTATCTGGGAGAAATATTATTTTTTTCCGAAACAATTAAATTTTTTGAATCACTCAAACTTGTACCAATTTATAAGTTATTTACACGCTTGTCACCGCTCGTTATAGAGACTATAAAAAGATCAATATATCGTATATTGTAATTATTTATATATGAATTTACCATTGATTGTTAATCTGAATGTAAGAGGGCGAATGGTACATAAATCACTTTTGCGAAATAGAAAATAATTTATGAGATTCAAGAGAAATGTTTCTACATTTTCTTATATTCTTCTTATCATGCATTAAAATTATTATTACTTTATTTGAAATTTAATTTCTTTTTTTGTAATCGTATATGCTAGTTTTATGAAATGTATCCAATTTACAAAAATAATCGAAGCAATCAATGTTTAAAGTTGTTTATAATTATGTCTTACTGAAATTGTATTAAAATTGCTTATTAAAATCAGAAACTGGAACAGAAATAAAAACGAAATAACGTAATTAATTGAAATTTGTTTTTAAAAAAATTTAGTTTAAAATTGCAAACGAAACAAGTAATATCGGTTTTATTAGTTATTAATAATGTTACAAAATTTGTATATTTTAATTTTCACAAAAACATGTAATAATTTAAAAATCTGTTAAATGAGGGAAATGTTATATATATTCTAAACATAGCTCTAGAATTTTCTATTTAATGGCATA
>JAGJTL010000073.1:1215908-1231288 GCA_022063505.1 Calosoma granatense | reverse complement strand
ACAGTGCATATATCTTATACATAATTTATCAATATTATAATAATAGCCGGTGGATTTAACATTCATGATATAGAGAATATTGATGTGTACTTCTTTTGCATACATCATCTCTCACATAGTTCATTCTTAGTATGAAACACTACAAGTACCATATGAATATGATATTCAATGTTCTACTTATGCTGCATTCTTCGCTTCTTTTTCTTCCACACATCGACCCAGTAAAGAACACAGTACTGCATCACCAATTCTCTTGTTAATAGTTATGTCTGTGTCGTTATACATACTTTCTTCACTTACAGTAATTGTCGTATTATAGTTCGGCGAAGAAAATATAAATCTGAAACTGTAAGAAAAACATTTATTTCACTGTATACATATATAGATACATATTTATAAACAATAATTACCTTGATTCCGATTCTGTCGAATCCGTGTCAGTAATATTTTCATACATAATTGATTTCGAATTGGTTATTGTTGTTGTACACAACAAAATTATGAAAACCTATGAAAACAGTCAATAGAAATTAATCAGAAATGAATTATGATCTATTGTAAAATGCCAATGAAAATAAAAAGTGTTAAAATCAATTGTGACAGTTGTAATTTATCGCTAATATGAAAACAATGTTTTATTGAAATAGTTATTGTGAAATTATATGTTGATGAATATTTGATCTAGACTTACCATTGACATGAACATCTTGTTGCTCTGATTTATTTACAACACTTATATATACAGATGTTTCACCAGCAGATATCTGTTGCACAATGCTGATTTGTATTTATCCCAAGAAACTTATACTTATATAGTTAATTAGCAGGAAAATCACACATAAACAAAGTTCATATTTCACAATAAGAATTCTCTCTTTTTGTTGACAGAGGAAATGTATCGCATTTTAAGTAAAATTCTGCAAAATGACGCACGGGGAATCACGAGTACGTTACAAATCAGGAAATTATTCTTAGAAAGGTATCAATGCAGTTGTTAGTATGCGTAGGTAAACAAAAATATTAATTCATTACAACATATGTGTACATAATTTTACATTACATGATTATTACATTCAATGAAGAATTGACAGTGTTTATATTTACATATATCTGGAATGACGTTAATTTAATATTCCGTATTGTGTGTGATTCACACTTGAAATAAAATACCCATCGCATTATGCCACCAATCAATCTCCGGTGTATGGAGGAAACTAAAAACATTTCGCTTTCAATAAAAAATATATTACAGCCATGCTACGAATTACTGTTGTGTATAAATATTTAGTAAAATATTTCAGTTACATATAAAGTGTTCCATAGTAATTTTATCAAGATAATCAAAGGGAAAAAAAACAATATGTTTCTTTACGCATTTAGAGTAGGTTTTTCCGAAACCACAATCTACTGAGATGTTCAGTAGCATATAATTTAATAGGAACTAGACTTATAATTTCTTGTTATTAAATAATCTTGTAGTCAATATTATTGTACATATTAATTGCATTATTTCTTATAAATAATTATGCAGAATACGTAGTCTTACCTCACATTTAAATGTAATAATTTAAATATTGTGTATTTGTTTACAATTCTCGTTAAATTAATTAGCACTGTCTACTAGAAAACCAGTTGAAATGAGTTTAAAAATAAAACAATACAAATATTACTGTTATTTTTTCAAGTACACATTTTTCCAAGAATGTGTATTAAAAAAATTCTACTTTGTTTATATACTACTAACGACATACAACGGTAAATTTGTGTACTGCACAAATTTCATGACGTCACCAAAAACTAGTATTTTCCAGCCTGGTATAACGCATGCGCATGTGAACAAAGATGCTCCTTTACATGTTGCTGGCAGCAGTGAAATGTCATTCGCTGGAATCGGATGACCTTGATGGCTGTCCTGCACGCACGAGTCTATAACATGTTACAGGTGTGTCAGTTATCACAGCATTTCCCCCACCACAAAAGTGATGAGCAGTTGTAAGACCGCCCCGTCAGGGATATCGAGATATCAGTGAAGGTCGGTTATGTAAAGCGCATGATACATATCCGAATTGTATTTCTAAGATTAAAATTTCATTTTCATTTAAAAAATTATCTGCACGTACCAAGTTTCTATGTACTAATAACTATGCAGTATAACAATTATAAATTACTGAACATTCTGAAGCTACCTTACGTGAAATTTTATGCTCAAAGATCAGAGATAAATTCAGTAATGTAATTCTAGCTGTAAACATTTATACGTGAATGAAATGAAAAAGGAAAGTGGAAACCTTAACATTCAGATATTACGCATGTCGCTATATAATTAACATTACACTTGCGTAACACACTATTAGACCATCCTTATACGGGAAATGCTCAAAAATCTAGAATGACATAAAAATTTTAACATACTTTATTCTGTCAATATCATATGTTTTTATTATAAGCTTACGTTAGATGTAATGTTTAAAAATTTGTGTATTATAACATGAATAACTATTATAGAAAATCAATCAATCAACTACAGTTTATAAAATTACTTTCAAAAACAATTCACAAAGGATGCCGATAAATAATTCATATACATGTAAAAATACATTTTTCTTGATATGCACACTTTCATTCTTCACTAAAATGTTACATAAATGTATTATTGCACACATATTCTGAATATATCTATAATTGTAACATTGCCTGCATGTATTTGTACCTACATGCTATGTGTTACATGTTTGTGAGAAATTTTGTAAATCTTCGTGTGTGGGTAAACAATTTAATATTTGCAAATTAAATCTTGTTTCCCTCTAGAAAGTATAAAACTGTAATTTCTCATCACGCCTGCATGCCAGGATCGGTCTGGCCAAATTGAAATATTAAACTAGAGTCACTACAATTTCACTATCATTACACTCTTTTCAAAATCTATCAATTTGAACATAAAGGCTGAAAGATCAATTCAGGTGAAAAGGTTTCTCACATACTTTCATTTCTAGTCCGCCTCTGTTAAACATTCATTCATTGATTTCTTTTTCTAAGAAATGTAAAATGTTCTCTTGGTCGCCCCCAGATTCCAGTTCACGCAGCCTGTCTTCAAATACCATCGTTGATGTAAAATGATAATTGAACAAACCGGAGAAACATTTGTTGTATTTCTCAGAACATGCGCACAAATGTTCCGATGCTACAGCCAATCAGATGCGAGTTACGAATGTCATGCGCACAGTGGGAAGATGATGTTATTCTCATCAGCAGTTAGGAATTCTAATAACTTACTCACACTTACATATAATCAGCAAGTTACGTGCATAACTCTTGTCGATATTTGAAATATTAGTAACACGTGACTATGATCTTATATGTCGTTCCATTTACTCATCATGTACAATCCTACATATTATTCATGTTCTATCCATTCTGGATTAATCCAATTATTTTGTTCTCACGTGCAAGACACCTGCATATTCTTATAGAATGTTTCTTTTGTAAATAATCATTAATAATAAAAGCAAGAATGTACAAATTTAAAAACTTAAAAAAGTGGCATTGAAATTTGTCAGATTTTAAATATGTTAAAGGATGTTAATATCTTAATCATTATATTAACATTTACAGTTTTTTTGTAACACTCCTGCAATGTGTGTTTCTGTTAGTTAACTTGGCAATAATACTAATTATAATTGTTACATTATGATTGTACCCTAATTACATTTCATTGTTCACTCTTTGTACACATCCGTTGTTTAGTGATTAAACAGTATGGAGACCAAAGCATCTTATGCTTTCAGCCTACCTGTTTACCATTTACATACAGAAAGCAAAAAAAAAAGTCGAGAATTATTGATACGTGACTGGTTGCGCATTCCGCGGTAGGACGCACGTCGAAACCACGTATACATGCGGCAGAAGCCGGGTGCCAGAGAAAGGCAGATGATTTGACCTATTACCTCACAGTGTGCTCGGCCAAAAGGTTACTTGACTCTGGAGTCAATCTAGGTGCTTCCACTATTCCTAGTTAGTGGTAAGCACAGAGGGAGGGGGGTGTACGGCCGGTGAGTACGGTGATGGTGGGGTATCTGAACTGAAGTTAGGAACACTCAGCTATTCACACATGCTAACATGAGTGTTGTTGCGTGAGATATTGCTGTTAACTTACTGTACGTTGCGTACGTATAATTACCGTTAGCAATGACGTCAAATATGTACGAGTAAATTCGGAGAAATTCTATCTTAAATCTTGGATTTAAATTTACTAAGCTAGCGAACTTTAAACTATATAACAGACATATACAGACTGTACTCTATATTTGTAAAATAACTTTTATTATAGAATGATATGCAAATGTCAATATTGAAGCGAATATATCGTAATATACGACGAGATATTAAAATTACGCATATTTTGTTTGACATTTAATACATTATTTGATAACACACATTTTTGTCTAAATGTTTTTAGTAATTGCAGGTACATTAAACCTGTGTGATATTTACTTTATACACTATTTTAACATTCTTTTATTCAAATCAAGGATTTCATTTGTACATATTTACCTTTCAACTGCCTTCAATATAATGCATTAACTTCTCTACATGCAGTGCATTTAAACGTTTAATTATAAAGTCTGATTTCACGTCATACTTACAAGATTCTAAATCACTTCTTTCCAATGCATAACGTAATGGAAATAATTAAATATCAACAAACATAGCAACCATAAGTGACAATAAAAAGTATCAGTCTATATATGCACACCAAAAAAACAAACTTACTTTGCAGACAAATGAAAATAAATGATGAAATAATTTTCATTAAAACTGGTACTAATTAAATTAACCAAACTAAATTCTTATCTGTTTACGTACTTCTTCTGTCACATATTTATTTAAATAATGTATAACTGAATAATTAGTATAATTCTACAAGTACTTAATTAATAGAAATCTTTGCATGCAGAATAATAACAGTAAATTTTGCATAAAATGCACTTAATTCTACAAAGAATTATATTGAGATTATTGTAAATATTTACTTATACAAAAAAAGTCTTGAATCCAAGGTTTTATAACTGTATCATTTACTAATATTATCGTAATTATATTGTCCGTTAATTAAATGAATTTGAGGAAAATGAAACATCAATTAAAATATAAAACTTTGTGTTACAGAAGAACAAGAAGACCACATTGTAGTGGGTGTCCTTGAGAAGTTTTTCTCGTCGGCGTTGATATAAAAAGCAGGAACCAATTCCTCCGGTTCACCTGCTGACCTTGCCCGCAGGCGAAGATGAGCAAGTGACCTTTTGCAAAAGAACAAACACACCGTTAAACGAACACTCCACACTGACTATTCCTGATTTTTTTAACCATTATCATCACACCTTTGTGTAGAGTTTAGTCGAGTAGGTTTTTTGTATAATACAGGTTTTTTTTGTAAAGTTTGGACGAAATTTTAAACTGTGAAGCGTAGATATTCAAAATGGAATAAAAAACTAACATAGTTTTTATCTATTTGGCTTACATAAAGAATAATATTTATTACTTCATCAAGATATTTAAAATAAATATTAGAGTCTAATGGTCTGTTTAAAATTGAAAGTTATATGTCATCGTAATGTAAAAATATCATGTATGATTTCATACTATTTTGTTACCTGCAAATTCAATTTACTAGTTTAATAATTACCTACCAATTTCACAAGTAATAAATCTTTCATTTGTAATGCAATGAATATAATTTTTTTAATTAATTGGTATTGAAAATCAGATGTAAGAAAGACATACAAATTATTGTGTTAACGGTAGACTATTATTGTATTGCTATTTTTGCCGTGATTTTGATTCGATTTGGTTAAACTGCAGATAGCGAATATGTATGAATAAAACATCACAAATCGTTGGTTGTTGAAATGATATGTATGCTGTGCGTGCATGCTGTACGATTACATAGCTGCAGAAGAATGTCAAGATTCTGCTGGTGGAACAATAAGAGTAGGTGTTGAATATGTTGATAATAATCTTTGTTTCAAGTCTGACATTAAATGCGTTATTAACTTTTAAATGAAGTTATCATTCATGTAATAGTCTAACGACAAAAATACAAATTGATTTTGCATGTAGGTGTGCGTTAACAAACTTTATTAACAAACTTATCGATTAGTATATCAGGTAAATGGAATATGTGATTTTGTATTACAGCACAAAGAGTGATATGTCTTAACACGTCATCGGGTAAGTAATATCATATACAGTATGAGTAATATAACATTATTATAGTTATAGAATGATGACTAAATACATAGAAATTATGTTTTGTAAAATAGTAATAAATGTCAGAAAATGTATAAAATCGATACACGTGCATTGAGGATCTTACGTATTTCTTTATAATAAACCCATGATTACAGATTCTTCGTCTCTTTGTAAAGCTAGAATTAACGCTAGAACTAATTTTTATTTTAGCATCTCTAAGTTTTTAATTATTAGTAAATCAAAATATAATATTCATGTGAAAATGTGAACATAATCAAATATCTACAAGATAACCATACAAGAAAAACGTTTAAATGTTAATAATTTTCAAACCTACATCCCAGTAAACAAACAAACAAGATTATGTTACATAACCTACTACTTCAACCTGTAATAAATATCTAAATATAACAAGTTGTAACGAGTTGCCTTGCTAAAAGCAAAACCGCATTCACTGATGGCATAAATTATCGCTGAACCAGATCTGACAGTGAATAACTTGCAGGTATGTTGTTTACGAGATGAAGTAAGACAGAGTACGAGCATTGAGAGAGAGTGTGTGTGTGAAAGAGTGAAAGAGAGATACAAGATTATCCACCGTTACTACTCTAGTTCGCGGTTGTACGGATATGGCGGTCGCAGTTACCTTGAACCTGACATAGTGTTACGGTTTTTACAACGATTATGAACGCCGACAAATGAAAGTCGTCAGGAAAAGTGAACGCACATTCTTCAACACTGTTGCGGAAAACAACATAACGCCACTTAAGTACCTGATGATGTATGTACATGCTTACACATGCATACAAAAACGTGTAATGAAGCATTGTAACATATTATGTAATTAGAAATGTAAGTTTCTTTACTATAGAACATATGTATGTATTTCATTTCTTCTTTGAAATAAAAAATTTCTGTAATCTGTAATAAAATTCCAAGAATTGTAATAAAATTTCAACATACATCTCCAGATCGTAAAACTGAAAGTGAATCTGCCAAAATTTGCATAACTTAGAATTTTAAATTTTTACCAATATCCTAATATTTGCAAATACAATGGACGTCTGCCAACATTCATGTACTTTATCTTGATTTAAATATTGTAAAATTACTAATTATGTGATATGTCAAAGATGACTTTTACATCAAAGATTCAAGATTTCGAATCGAAGATAATGAAATGATGTAATATTAAACAAAAATCTGTAAAAGATAAGATTTTTGTATTAACATGTGTTTAGGAAGTCGAATATATTTTTCTATATTTAAACAGTTTTAGTACATGCATCTAATGCGAATCTCTGCTAAGTTTGAATATTTTAAGATACAGCTGAAGTGAACTATTTATTTTCCATTTTCTCTTGAAAACGTTTATCATAAGTAAATAGGAAAAGGCTGTAAGTACCTCATGAAATTATCACTGCTGACACTGAAATGTACGTATATAGCATCGCTGTCAAATATGAAGAGTTAATGACGAGATCAAATCATAATTTCTTAATTAGAGAACCAAAAACTAACCGTTGGTAGCTGAAGGCAAGAACTTGACCATGAAAAAAAGCACTCTGCCAATGAGAAATGCCTACAGATTTATTCACAAAATGTAAATACCATATGTGTGTAACATTTTAGGAAACTCTTGTCAAAAACAAGTAACACACACACACGCCTTGTTGTCGCATAGTATTAAAGCAGCGCCAGCACCCGGTATCATCATTCTTGTACAGCAGTTCAAGTCTATCACACCACCACCAGCACCATGAAAGTTGTAAGTACAATACAATACAGAAATAGTTGATATTTACTTATTACACAGGGAAAGTAAACATACCTACACAAAACACATGTACATACACAATTAAACATTAAAACTATCACTACAAAGCCATTCACATACCTACGTATACAAACATATGAACAAATACCAATATTTGTTATTTGGTAATTACATAAAGAAAGCTGGTCACATACACATATTTCTCATTCGGCAATTACATAAGTCACGGTCATTTGTGATAATTGAAAAGGTTTTGTAATTTTTACGCATTAAACTATGATGTGATATATGATTTTACTGTCAGTTAACTAAAGACAATTATCCATGACACTTATTTTTATAATCACTTGACATTTTCCTAATAACTTAATGGGTATTATCAAATATTTTATAACTAATTTAAGTTTTCTAATTTTGTAACAATACAATGTCTGTAGATTTCGTTAAAATTTTCATTGTTTCTTTGCTGTAGATTGTAGCATTGTTTCTGGTGTAGATTCTAACAGTAGATCAGTAGATTACTTTAAAAATTTCATTGTTAAGAACGCTTCAATTATTTCGTACAGATCTTCGTTCTTGCCGCCCTCGTTGCCGTGGCTTTGGCCAAACCCCAGCATTCCTCCAAGGATGCCCAGATCCTCAGGTACGAGAGTGACAACATCGGTGTCGATGGATACAAATTCGCTTTCGAGACCAGCGACGGTTTGTCCCGCCAGGAAACCGGTGAATTGAAGAACGTTGGAACTGAGAACGAAGCCATCGTCATCCGTGGAACCTTCTCCTGGAAGGACGCCGAAGGCAAGGACTACACCATCAACTTCGTCGCTGACGAGAACGGTTACCGCCCAGAAGGTGCCCACCTCCCCCACTAAGAAGTCTTCCACTAAATCTACAACTCACGCTATGCATCTCTGACTAATGACTGATTTCCGAATCCTAATGTATCCAAGTTAGATACAAAAGGACAACCACACTATTACACTTCTTGTACTGATGTTTTTATAAAACTGAAGTATTCTGTTTATACTTTTAGTTTTTTTATAATAAAATGTTGTAAATAAACTATTATTTTTATATATATGAGCATTTTATTTCTATATACCAATAGATTTGCGAATACAAATACATATTTGATTGTTTCCTCTTATAACATTATATATTGTAAGACTGCTGGTTCGCAAAATAATAGTTTTCTTTGGTTTGAATATTATTTATTTTATGGATACTATACATGTTGAATCAAACACATAGGAATAAGAATATGTTTCTTTAATTAAACGGAAATTTTTCCTTTTTTGACAGTGTTTGGTAAAACCAAAAATGTTATTGGATATTTCTTATACACTAATATAAGTAAATGAAAGAGATATGTAATATTTCTTAAACATAAATATATATTCAAACAGCGGAAATATGTACCAATCTTTGATGCAAGTTACTATACAAAATATGATGTAGTAAGTTCTAAAATGAATGCACTTTCAGACATCTTTCACTTGTACTTGCTAATTAAAATGTATTATGTCTTCACCGTAAATATGCAATGTACATATTATTCTTTGGCAATTCGTAACCATAGCAACATTTGACAATGTAATTCATTTTATTGAATTATTTGTGAAATAGCATTTAGCAAATATTAAAATAAATTAATTTCTGAAGAAAATATGACTTTACAGGTATATCACATTAACACATGAACAACCTTGACAATTAAATGTGAATGTGTGGAATTAAATATTTAGTAATATGTTAATTATTGAAATACCACTAGTATGTACATGGTAAATAAAATATGAACTTCAGTCACACCATCTGTAACTTTTCATTATTCTTTATACTATATTTATACATATATTCAATACGTAAACTTTACTAAAATTTCCAGAATAATGTATCTTTATATTTAATATTATCTATAGTAGTAGTATCTATATTTATTATTTAACTCACAAGTTATATACATTTAAAACTATAAACTAAATTACTGTCATACTTATAGGCATATTTATCTTAGTATAAAGTAATATTACCATATTTGAACTAATTATTATGACCATTCATTAACAGCTAAGTTACTGAATAAAATTTTGTCTATTTTTAATATTTTACAGTGCAATTATAAAGAGTATCGTACATATTTAAGGATTGTTACGTTAATTTTACCGTAATTTTACTGTAACATCATTACCAAACATGTGTGAATTTTTTAACTAAATGTGCAATTAACACCTAGGAGAAAGTGTTTAAACTAGTTACTTGAAGCATAAATAGCACTTTGGTATTTGCTACTAATTACATAATTAATTATTCTGTACTAACATATAATCATACCGAAACCTATATCAATAAATAAGCTATTTTTCCAGAATAACTAAAAGTGTTTTTAATTTGTTCTAGTAATTATTTTATTGATTATTTGCAACGTGCATATTGTGGAAAATTATTAATATATGTAGTAGACAAAAATAAAAATATTTTTAATGAACTGCTATAAAGTAACTGAAAAAAAACTATTTTATATTTTCTTTGAAAGTAATAAAAAAATCACTAAAACATTGGTATTTCTAATCAAACAAGTATCATCTTTAGTTTTCCAAATTTATGACTAGACACATGAACTTGACCACACAAAAAATAGTCATTGATATTGTCACCTCAACATTTCGGGGGAAAGTCACATGTCTTCAGTGAAGACATATATAAGCACCAGCATGTTCAGTGGTCAGTACTCTTGTACAGCAGTCCAAGTCTAACACACCAGCCAGCACCATGAAAGTCGTAAGTACCTCAACATATTATGGATATCATTTCACATTTCAACATTAGTCACATTTGACAAGTTTAAAATTGTGTCATTGCTCGTAGTTTCAAAATTAATGGGCATTTAATACAATTCTTAAGTACCCAATGTCTAGAATCTAATTACTTTTGATGATTTGCATCTAATTTAATTATTCATTTACAAACGATTTATTGATAATTTATTCGTTATGTAAATCAGTAACGTGTTCGTCATTTGATTAGTTGCAATTCATATATTACAGACATAATTAATTACATTTCACATAATTCAACATTACTTCCTATCACTAATTGGCAGTGACATTAGTCTTCGTCAGTGATAAATGTATTGAATTTAAATATCAATATTATAAAGCATATCCATCAATATCTCAGCTTTCATCAACGTCAATTATTTCTTACAGATCTTCGTCCTCGCTGCCCTCGTTGCCGTGGCTTTGGCCAAACCCCAGCACTCCTCCAAGGATGCCCAGATCCTTAAGTACGAGAGCGACAACATCGGTGTGGATGGATACAAATTCGCCTTTGAGACCAGCGACGGTTTGTCCCGCCAGGAAACTGGTGAATTGAAGAACGTTGGAACTGAGAACGAAGCCATCGTCATCCGCGGATCCTTCTCCTGGAAGGACGCCGAAGGCAAGGACTACACCATCAACTTCGTTGCTGACGAGAACGGTTACCGCCCAGAAGGTGCCCACCTCCCCCATTAAGAAGTCTCCCTCTACTTAACAACGAAGCTGTGCCATGAATTTCAAGTTTTGAAGGATCTGATTTAGATTCTTAAAGACAAATTCTGTTTCTAAATATGTACTGAAGTTTATCTTAAACTTCTACTGTTTTCTCTATTAGCTTTATAAAAACTGTTGTAAATACACAATTATTTTTATACATCTGTCTTTTGATATAACACCTATCCATATAGTTATTATATAAGCCAGTGCAAGTAACATCAGTAAATTTAAATATTCCTAGGGGTTGACTTGAAATTTGTCAAGACTATTAGAATTTTTTAAATAAAATTATGTTCAATATATTACAAAACTACTATTTTTAATGTGAAAATTACCATAGATATAAAGAACTATTTCATTTCCTTATAAATTACAAATTCATTCATTGATATATATCTGTAGTACTATTACTCGTATAAGAAACTGCTTCAGGCACAACTGTCAACTTGTCTTATTTCCTTATATTTAAAAATGAAAAACTAACTAGTAATGAAATAGAATAAAAATATAACACGATAATAGTCAAATAATCACAGTCTCTCAATGAAGATTTCTGAAAATTTATAATTAAAACTATTATAATTACTGAAAAAAATTGGCAAATATATAATTTCTAGAAACTTATGATAGATATCATTTGAAATATTCTAATTATTTTTTAATTTAGTATATTCACAATTAATCAATTTGTTTTGAAAACTGGTTGTACAATCAATATACACATTCCGGCAATTATGCAACATATTTCTTATAAAATCTGCTATTAATAGCATATGTTTGACGATATCTTTACGTGAACGCTTTTTGGTTAACCTTTAAATTGTTAAAATTACATTTTCTACAGATGTTTCTGTTATTTGAATAGGAACTATACATATATATCTAAAAACTATAATTTATCCTATAATACAATATATTTATAGATAAGGCAAACAGTTTCTAGAAGTGAAATTGTAACACGTACATGTCAACAAGATTACATCCTAAAACGGGTACATGTTTGCAACCGCCAACATTTGAACACAAATGTCAAATGACTGAATTCCAGCGACATTAAATCGTAGACGATGATCTGACTTTAACGATCCGATATAAATGGCATTATCTAAGAGAAAAGTTATGCGCACATACATGCAACCTGAGTTCTCAATTAAATAATTAATATTTTCACTGACACCACCATCAGCATTCCAAAAATCTAACAACCACAAAAAAATTACACCTATATATATATGCGAACTTGACCTTCAACATATTTAAATCTATAATGAATAATGCAAAAAAGAACTATAGAATTTTGTCATCCGTTGCAGACGAAATTAAAATTCGGGGGGAACCGATGCATCTCATTCCAATCATCCGTTCAAGGTATAAAAGCAACGCTCTGTGGTACGGTCAGCATTCTTGTACTACAGTTCAAGTCTAACACAACACCAGCAACATGAAAACTGTAAGTATATCATCATCTGTATCATTATTTGTTCATATTTGCATACTGTATACAACAATTAGCTTCCTTTACTCTTCATAGTCAAATTAGTCTTATAAAAATGTTATATGACAATACGAAGCTATCTCATAAAAATATAACTTTTTGAATTGCATTGTGAATTAAACTATAATCTATTAATCTATCTATATTTTCGATCATAATTCACCATATTGTGACTATTGGAACATATTCCCGAAACAGCGTAATATTTTTGATAAAACGATTATAATTTAATATCATATTATTAAACTGCCATAAATTTTTGCAGATTTTCGTTCTTGCCGCCCTCGTCGCCGTGGCTTTGGCCAGACCCCAACACCCCTCCAAGGATGCTCAGATCCTCCGGTACGAGAGTGACAACATCGGTGTCGATGGATACAAATTCGCCTTCGAGACCAGCGATGGAGTATCTCGCCAGGAAACTGGTGAATTGAAGAACGTTGGAACTGAGAACGAAGCCATCGTCATCCGTGGATCCTTCTCCTGGAAGGACGCCGAAGGCAAGGACTACACCATCAACTTCGTCGCTGACGAGACCGGTTACCACCCAGAAGGTGCCCATCTCAACCACTAAGTTACTATTATGACGAACCCAGTGCCATCTTTGGATAATGATTATAAGAACAGTATCGAACTGAACTTTATTAATTGTAAAACTGCCGTTTTGTTATCAATGTTTTCAAGTTATAAATAGAGTTTTCTGTTTTATTATAAATATTTGTTCTTGATATTACCTTTACACCTTATACTTTAATATTTATATAGTGCATGGTAGTGCAATGAAGATCAAAATCTTCAACATTCGTATTAGGACCCGACTTGAGTTGACTAGACCCAGCAAAACATTTCTATAAACGCTACATATTAGAAAATGTGTAGCTAAATTTTAGTATACATGGAATTTTAATTTAATTAAATTTTTTTATTTGGTGTTGTGTATTTCAACCTTGTGGTGATACAATCATATACGTATTATAAACAATTTTTAAAATGCATGTGTTAATTATCTACACAAGAAGATTTATAGAGTAAAAAAACAGTTAAACAAGCGTTTATAAACGACATTGAAAAGCATATTTTCCGCATAATAGTTCACGCTTAGTTAAATATCTATTTTTAATATAATAATAGTGAATGATTCTTGCTACTTGAAATATTATGTATATATTTTGCAATTCGCATTTAACTTTAGTTGTTATATTCATAAAATCAAACTTTAAATACAAAAACCCGACCACTTTAGCTAAGTGAGATTATTGATATGTTAAATAGCATTTCATGAAATAAACACTAATGTTTCAACACAGAGCTTGATAAAAATTCCAAATGAATAAAAATTTAGAGTATTTCCGGTCGTCTCCCTCTGAGGATTCAATGGGATTTCCAAGAGTAAAAGTGAATTGAGTAATAAAATCTGACCACATCTACTGAAATGATCGAGGTCAACCTATACACCGTCCAGACATACTCTATTATACT
The DNA here is from genome assembly GCA_022063505.1 of Calosoma granatense. Classification (NCBI taxonomy): domain Eukaryota; kingdom Metazoa; phylum Arthropoda; class Insecta; order Coleoptera; family Carabidae; genus Calosoma; species Calosoma granatense. Next base: position 1,216,755 of record JAGJTL010000073.1, on the reverse strand, counting down.
CAATGGATACATCTTTACTTGTATTTTTCAAAACATGCAAATGTGAATATGAGTTTCTAAGAAGATATTGTCATTATAAAATCTATCATATGATAAACCTGAAATCAATTAGTATACTTCATGCCTTTGTCCGTAAGAACCTGATGAACTTTTCTAAAGTTCAGTGTCATTTTATATTCACATGTTCATCTCCACATAACGTGGACAATAACCTGGTATTAAATGGAAAGGCATTTTTCGAGTTCTTGGATAAAATATATTTCATTAATTAATTTATCACTAACATTGTTCATATATTAAACTCATTTACGTACAATCAAAATTCTGTTCATTAATATTAAATACTCTTGAATGAAATACTTATCAATAATATTGTTTTCAAGATTCAAGATTAACTTTAATTGGTAGCATATTCAGTTCATTTAATATAGTTATTTAAACAATATCCGAGCAATATGATCTTGTTCACTTGCAAAATGTCATTGAACAATTAAATTCGATGAAATTTAATTTAATTTCATATTGAATAAGATTTTTTCATTACCAAACCACCATACCAAAATATTTGCATTTGTTCTGCGTGAAAATTTAAATTTTCTATTATTTTATTGTTGTATCCACAGGTTCATCTTCATATTATTACAAAAGCATATTCAAACAGCAAATCATTTAAAGCTTCATTTCGATTGACATCTTCATTTTTAGATGTTATTATTTAGAACCTAATTTAGTGAACTTACAGTGCAGAATCGGCCTTTCGTATTCTATGTATATCTAATTACAAAATCCTCTTTACAGTAATAAAAATCATTCCATTATTTAGATTTGTTTATCAAATTCTATTTTA
>JAGJTL010000073.1:1198544-1215763 GCA_022063505.1 Calosoma granatense | reverse complement strand
AATTCTATTTATTAGTATTTTAGAATATTTCAAAACAAAATGCAATAAAATCTCTAAAAGAAACGTTAAATGTCTTAATTCTTTTTTATAAACAACGAATCAATTATAAAGAAATTACAAAATTCCTAAACAATAAAACACACATAACAGCGTGTGTGCATCGTAAATCTGGCACAAATACCACAAAGAAGCTGATTTTCTTGACACAGAAACCCCAGTAGACTAAAACCAAAATAACATAAGAAATTTCCATTTTAAATTCATTGGCAAAGTTACTGAATAATTTATACATCGTACGTACATGCATGGACAAGCTTACGAATTGTCCGTATGTAAAACTATACTCTGTGTTTTGTACAATTCGGATATTTATTTTTAGACAATCAAATCATCATCCTTGCCAATTAATTAAGCGACAAACGCTTGCAGGCATGAACAAGTAAAAAAAACTGTCGGTAAAGTGGTACCTTTGTGTTGTGTGTATAAGTAAATGTTGATAAATGTATGTTGTATTGAGTGTATGTACATATGTACATATGTATGTATGTATGTATGTATGTATACGTATGAGTCAACTTATCGTCAGTGGTGGTAACATTTTGGTAGGATCTAGTGAAAAAAGTTGAAACACACACATGCCCTCTAGATGTGTACGGTATAAAAGCAGAAGCGCACAGTGTTTTAAACCATTCTTGTCTATTCTCTTCTGAGATAACACACGTGTTTCAACCAATCCAAGCAACAACATGAAAGCTGTAAGTATTTTAGTTCGTTACATACATACATACACAATACACTGTATTACTGACACAAAGTGACATTCACGCTTACATCACCCGGAGTTCGTGATGAGCACCGTACACAGGCCATACGTGAGCAATTACATTCAGTGTTATTCATTAACTATCGGATATACCGATAAGTTTCTTTGTTTGTTTAATAAGATTTATTTGTAAGCAAACACCGAAGCCAGATAACTTGTTTCAATATTATTTTCTACATCCGTATACAACAATGTACTATTGAACTACTTTGTTTTCAATTTCAGTATATAAATGTATTGAATTAAAAATAACATCGACTGGTCATATCTATCATTAAGAATATTCGTCACTAGTCAATATTCAAATTACAATATCTATATTAATATGTATAAGCATTGATTAACGTTTTTAAGTTACCTGACATTTTAGATAACAAATTAATTACACTAGCATTTCGTTTACATACAATTAACAGCAAACAATTAGTAAATATTTACAAAAAGTTAGAAATTTTCCATTTCAACAGGTTTTTGTAAACATCTATTCAAATTAGAAACGTGCTAGTCAAGTAATTAATATTTAATACATGAAATTGAAAATAAATGTAAATTTTTAATTAGATATTCAACACAACAAACAATTTTTATAATTATTTGTTAATGTCATCGTTATTTTTACTCAAGTTTTTTCTTCTCAGTGGCTATAAAAACAACAAGGATACTTTTATTACTTCATTCCATTTACCTAATCATATCAGATCCGCATTTAGACATATTTACAATAGAGAATATTTCAAGAATCTTTTAGTATCTTCATAACAGTAAATCAGTGTGTTATTCTTTAGATTTTCGTTCTTGCCGCCCTTGTTGCCGTCGCCGTAGCTAGGCCCCAGGACCCCAAGGATGCTCAGATCCTCAGGTACGAAAGTGACAACATCGGTGTCGATGGATACAAATTCGCTTTCGAGACCAGCGATGGAGTCACTCGTGAAGAACAAGGTGAACTGAAGAACGTTGGCACTGAGAACGAAGCCCTCGTTGTCCGTGGATCCTTCTCCTGGAAGGACGCCGATGGCAAGGAGTACACCATCAACTTCGTCGCTGACGAGAACGGTTACCGCCCAGAAGGTGCCCATCTTAACCACTAAGAAGTGATTAAAATCCTAACTAATTTTCCCAATAATTTCCATGACAATCAATGTCAAGTTTGTAAAAAGTAACTTGCTTTGATTATTATTTTTAGTAGAAAAATGATGCCATGTTTTATTTTGTGTATTTGTAAAAAATGTAAATAAATTATTAATTCTATATTTATTGTTTTTATATATCATATACCCATATTTCAATTATAATATATTTTTTACATTTTATAATCTACGCCATAAGAAGTAAATTGGCACAGAATTGCCAGCTCACACCAATTACATATATTAATTATAAAATTAAAATACCTTGGAACAACTAAGATTTCTGATTTTGTAGAATATACATCATAAAATGAAAATTTTAATTCGGTGATTTCAACGGTGGTATAAGCAACGTTCTTTTATTTTCTTGATATACATTGCTTATTTATGATTACAAAGTATCTATTTATAGCATATTATACTTAGATTTGTGGGATAATCTTACAGTCATTCTCAGAATATAATATAAAAAATATATATCTGAGCGATTTCAACGGATGAGTAAGCGACGAACCTTTAACATTTAGAAAAACAGTAATCTGACACGTTTTAGCGCTTTTGAGCGAAACTATTCGTTAATTACTGTTACTAATTCTAAATACTTAATTTTAATAACATATTTCTTTTATGTTTATTTAATTCAATATGATTTGTTGTTGCATGAAGTAACCTGTTCTCAATTTGCATAAATATTAACATTGTACTATTATGTTTGTCATTATTTATTTAAATAATCTACGAATTTAAAAAGAATAAAACCTTTTATGGCAATGTATACACGAATTTGCAATACAGCAACTATTTAAATACTATATAGTTATATAGTTCCTATAAGCTAGAAAGCCTAGAAAAGAAAGTAAATGACTGAACGATTTTTATTTCATAATTACACCTATGTTCTGATACCGCCAACCTTGACCTGCCAATCAAATATGAAAACCTGTTTCTCTATAGACACTGCACGTACGTATACATACATGTACTGACCAGTCAGTGACAGGTCCATAAATTAATCTAGATAATTTCTAGTGATCATTAAATATGTAATTAGAATGAAATTAATTAAAAATACTTCGTAATGATTATCAAACTGACATTGAACTTCTAAAATGTTTATTTCACTGTCATGACAAAGTAATTTGAATTCACATTTTTATTAGCTATATTTCTATGGCTTATATGATATTTAAATAAATACACGCGCATTTTTTGTCTGCATGTCATTAAGTGATGAATATAGTAATAAAACCTAGCGCAGAGATGTAATAAACGAAATATTATATAACATTTATCCTTGTTATTTATCAGAGGTTTCCAATATTTCACAAATATTTGTACACATAAACATAATATCACTGGCAGTTAAGATATTTGTGATCAATAGTAGTAAAAATATATTTATCGAATTAAAAATATTTGTATAATATAAAACCAATTATTGACATACTGTTTTGCTTAGTTAATACACGAAATTTCACTTAATGCATTAGTGATTTTCTGTATAAGATAGATATCATAGTGTTTAGAGAACTCATCAATTTATTACATTATATTTGTTATTAGATGTACAACTAAACAGAACGAATACTAGTTGAAAACCACTGTAACATGACAGTAAGCATCATCATCATTATCATTCAAGTTAAGATAAATGACATTATATAAATACATGTACTGCATATGTATATGTATACATATACACAAATGTTTACATGTACATTTCTAAATATCCCCTGCATATATAAAGTAGTATGTATAGATATAAAATATACATACGTTTGTCTATGTATTGTATATATATATGTATATATGATGTAGACTTTGTTTTTATGATTAATGTGATTAATATATATTTATTACAAAATATTATGAAATACAACTAGTATTGAGTAATAATCAATTAACGAACAAAGATGTTTTACGTTAGATTTATCAATAAATCTACAAGCCATTATGATATACGAGTATAGAACAACGAAACATTCATTGTCGTTAGATATGTGTCAACAATGTTATTCAGCTATTCTCTAGTCTGTCTTAAACATATTAATGCTATAGAAGTGTTTTCCATACGGAGATATACATCACGCATATATCCATATATTAGTAGAATATACCTTATCAAATCCACTTCACATTGTTCATGTCATATAAATATCTATTTAACAAAGATAATGTCCATAGAAAATATCATATCTCCAGTTTGATCTTCTATTCATATATTTTAACAGATTCAAACACGAAAGTATGTGACATAATCTTCACAAATGACTAATAGATAATACAGTTCATTAACTCATGATTAATTAAGTCTTGTTTGGTTACGACGATGATATGATAACATTCTTGTGTGTAAATACAAAATACACTGGATTCCGTATATGCATGTATGTGTATGTACGTATTTATGACATTATACAAATGTTTAGAACAAATACCAACAGCACGGTATGTATGTATGTGTGCATGTACAGGTGAAAGTACTATCACTAAACAACTGAAGGTGCGCCACAGCTGTCTAGATCGTCTCCTTTACATCGCTAATTATTACATGCTAAATATCTCATTCATTAGCACCACGTACGTGACAATAAATATGCAGATGTGTGAAATACTTATTACTTAGTCTCCACATAGGTTACCAGTATTGTAATTCTAAGTAAAAGCATGAAATTCATGTAACATATTCAGATCACTGAACAATAATTAATTTATAGATAATAAGACATTATTTTAACCAAAGAAAGAAGTATTGTTCTAAATTACATAAGTATTACACCAATAAACAAACTATAATATTTAATAACACTTTTACTCAGTGTAAATCAAGCTCTTGCTTTGCATATCTGATGATTTTGCAAACAGCCGAAGGCGTTAATAAATATTAACATGCTACTGTTAATTTCATTATTTACTACTATACCAATACATATATCTATAGCTAAATAAATAAACTGCAGCTTGTGTGTAGTGGCAATAGTGAAAGAAGAAAACTAATACGAGTATCATGTAGGCTGTGTACTTTTCTCTGTCAACGGTTATGAAATATAACCATGTCTAGATTTGTATCTAACCCATAGCTTATTTAATTCTTAAACAAATGCCACTCACTTTACGATTATATGAACATCATGTCATAGTATGTACAGAATTTAAAATGCAATTTCTAAGTACACAATATTACATAATATTGTCACAGTTTTATAACAATTACGTTTGTAAGAACATCTGATGAATGTATCTAAATTATCGTTTATTTACGAGCGTGTATGACGTTTCTTCAGCTGAAAAAGTGATAAAGTTCAATGAATATACATAATAACGGTACATCCGAGTACATAATTTAACATTATTCACACTTCTAAATAACTAACTAAAATTTACAATACTCTCATGTTGTTTTTACTGATATTTAATTTTAAAAACCTCAAATTAATATCCAAAACAAATTTAACTAGAATCAGACTTCAACGAACTATTACAATAAATTATGAACAATTAGTGTCAGCACATATTAAGAAATATACTAGCAATAATTACGGATTAAATCCATTAAACCTTGCTAATAGTTTATATAATTCTCACGGAAAAATAATCGCTTTGATATTTTCTTCCTACGTTGATCTTCATTGAAATATTAAATAAGACACAAACACACGGCTAATGAAGATAGGTTTAGTGAGTGTCCTTGTTGGACAAATGTCACACAGTCATATATTTTACACGATGAAACCAACAACAAAAATTATTAACAACGCACAGATCGGTAGTAACCTTTATATTGTAGTGTTTATTAAAATTTTATTACTCAATTAAGTAGCATCATTTTTAATGCCTTTTATCAACGACACAAACGTTTTGTTATTTTCATGTGGGATAAAAGAATAAACAAATTATAGTGATGCAATAGTTGTCAATAGTGTCAGCAATGTCCTTTATAATTTATTTTGAATAATCACAGAAGCTAACTCAAGTGCAGTATATATAAATATTTCTATCACGAAAATTAAAACATTCACTTCGAGTAGTTACTCCAAATATATTGAAAGTAATTTATGAATTAATGATACAAAAAGTCTAAATTATAGCCACTAGTTTCGTAGCTGAATGCACGCGATGAAACCGTGAGAAATCATAACTTTAATACATCATTTGCTACCTACACCATTTAACCCACAATTAATCCTAACATATACAAACTGAAATAAATCAACCAAATAATTATTTACATATCAATTACACAATATATTAAATATAGCTACTAGTCTCATACATTACAACGCCCACCCCAGATTCCCAGAATAATAACGGACAAGTACGCCTATGACGCGAGACAAAAAAAGGTCTAACGTACAATAATCTCATCAGCGACCTTTAAATTTCACATTCGACACTAACACGCCCTATCGGCGCAAGCGGCAAACAGAACACCAGACAAAATGATGTCAAAGTTATTGCACTTACGAAGCTACATCATCGTCACGTATTAATAATAGTCAGAGTCTCAACTTTCCCTACAGTTGACCTTGTAATATCATTTTCATCTCGGTAAGAAATCATTCTGATGACCATACGTACATACATACGCACATCATTATAATGCGACCTTCATTTTTTGGGACGAAATCTATTTAAGTCCATTTGAAGATGAAATATTTCGCGTGTCACGAGATATTTATTAATGTTTCTTGACTGTGAACGAGGTATTTTGTAATATTAATTAGTTGATATGAGAGTGTGATAAATTAAATAATTTCATATAGGACAGGTTGTGATGTGCTTGTTTACAGATACTTTTTTATGCACTTAATTATTAGTAGGTGACGTTAATTAGTTTGTTGTTAATTTATTTAATTTTGCTCTGGTCCAAACAGACGTGTGACGAATAAAATGAATTTTATAATTGGTTAAAGAATTGATATTTTATTGGTATTATATGTTCTTTATAAAAATTATTTATAAATAATACGAGACATATTACAAACTGTGAAACAAATAAATAAACATTCATGTTAGCATGAAATCACAAATGTTCTAGTATGTATTTGTACATAATAGATTTGTTGAGCAGACTTTCGCTTTGATCTCGGTACAGTTCTACTCTCTCATACAGTTGTAAAAACTGAAATAAATTTGTTAATAACCTTTCATTGACATTTACGTTCACATAATGTTATGTGACGCTTTATTGTGTTCCATGCAAATGACAGTGATCACATCAAAAAATTCCAAATCAATGAAAACAGTTAACAAAAGAGAGCGCTTTTAATACGAAAGTTACAGGACAAATACGGAACTTCTTAGTTCGTTATATAAGCAACGACTAACGTCACGCATAATATTCGTTATCCTTAATAACATAAGGTAATTGTCAAAAATATGTACACTAGCATCTGTTATGTTTGTTACATAAATCATTGTATAGTCCCTAGTAAAAATGTGTACGTGACTTTTGGTTTGTAACCCGTATAAGGATTCCTAATCTGTATTATTGATTATCGTGTTTTGTGCGTGTAATAACACAAACCAATAGATTGGAAATCGATCTCTATTACAGTAACGTACATTAACATTTCCGTTTTAAGAAATGATTAATGGCCGTATATTAATTTCGATGTTTGAAAACTTTTACTACATGAATATTGATATAGTACGTAGTATTATTCTGTACAACAAAACAAAATAATATGTAATTAATTTTTCTTTTTTTTTTTTATCAAATATATTTGTATATGTCAAAGTAACATATATATTTCTATGTATACTAAAAGCTACATGTATTTATAAAAATTCACGAACCACAACATTTTTATGCAAAAAAACATTTATGTAAATATTACTTATTTTTATTCCATGGCCTTCGGATGATACTATTTTTAGAAAAATATCAAATAAATATCTTCATCTTAACTGTAAATATTTAATTATATTTAAATAATTTATTACATGTTATTTAATTTTATAAACTGAAATTTATAGTAACAATTTCTGAATTAACAATTACAAATTTACATTATAATATAGAGTTCTAAAATTTAAGCTTAATAAAATTATATCATAGAAAAAAATTATTTATTGACTAGAAAATTATCAATACACCATTTTGTATTATTTTATCGAAAATTTCAGCATTTTATCCTAAATTTCCAAACATAAAACTAAAACCACGTGTGCTACGAAATCGGTTCATTCTTCAGATAGAAATATGTCAGCAGGATCTAATAAAAAAGTTGCTTCATCTCTCATTTGAATAAATATTTAAATGGGTTTGATCAAAAGATGATCTCGACAAAAAAAACACTGAAATCGTGACACAGCATATCCGTAATGAAAACAATACAACTAGTTCTTCAGTTGATAGTGTTTTTTTTTTATTCTACTTCTATATCAACATCTACATTCCATTTTTTCTGTCATTGGCCTTGTTATATGAAGAAGAAGCAATAAAACATCTGAAGATCACTCTTACTATTTTAATAAATTCGCTGACTTGGCATTTTAGCAGGTGAATTCTTGTACAGCTGTTCCAGAACTTTGGAAAAATTTTAAATTTTATTATTGTAAAAAATGTTTAAAATTAAATACGACAGTTTATAAGTTTAATTACAGATTGAGAATATATTCAGTAATTGCGACAGATATTATGAGAAATTATAATATTGCATTAGCGTCCAGCAACTTTTGCTTTAGACTATACATGCATTATAAAACAATTATTTAAAATTATCAACTTAATTTAATAGTGCTCAAGTAAAAGCGTTTTTGAATTAACGTTCTGTAACGGATAATTTTGTTGTTGATGCGTGTATTGTGAATTACAATTACTTTTGACATTAATCAAAATGTACATGTTATTCGTAATTTTAATTGTGAAAAATTTATAGGAGCTCACATAATGGTAAATAATGTGTTATATAAGCGAGAAGAGAAAATTATGTATACTCTGGTAATATTCACAAGGTGGTACAACATACATATTATACACTGAATACACAATTTAATTATATACTTATATATTGTATGTATCTATACTTATACATATATGGGATAATGAAAATGTTACTTCATTTTGTGTATTTCACGTAAATTTATTGTTAAACACAAACATACATAAGGCCTCTGTAGTTAAAAACATATTTCTAATATCCACATGTACTTTATATTCATGTTAAGACAAGAATTTACTCTGTTCTAACTATCAAGCTACTGTTCTCAGCCATATATGCATACGTTTATATTTTTTATGTTAGTAAATAAATATGTTTGTTGTCACAAACTACCTCACACTTTTATAGTTATTATTCATATATTCAAACAGTTACAAAATACCATTTTGTTATCACAGATAATCCTCCTCTTCTAATTCACTTGTCGCATATTAAAGCTTTTTTAATCCTCGTTCCGAGAATAAAGAATTAACATAAAAATCGGAAGTCTTTTTGTATGCAAGACCGTCGTGCGGTATGCCAGGTCATGACCCGCTATTAGAGATGTCGCTTTCTTTAGGTTTGCTTCCTACTCTCCAGAGTATATCACTCCCCCGCCATACCAACCAACGTGGTTGTTTCCTATTCCAAAATCTTTACTTACAGAAACATAGTTCACGCCTATTGTATACAAGTAGATTTAATTTTTTAAATAGTCCTGTACTATGTTCACTTTGATTACATTATACAATTTATGGAGAGGTATATCTTGTGTTTAGTACTATTTCATAGCTAACTGTGACTTGTATTCAATCACAGGAACATTTTCACAGATTATTTTATAGGCGATGACAAATAAAGTTGTATTCGTCTTGTTAATGTTGTAAATAAATTTTGTTACTAACACTGAAAGTCTCAGTATACACTGTGGATGCAGAAGCAAATAACATCGCCTGGATATATCTTATTAGAAATGATGTCAAATTACAAATATATTCTGTACCTATAAAAAATATGGGTACATCCCCGTACAATTGGAATATATTCGTCAACCATAAAATGACCAATGACACATCGTTAAACAATTGATCGTTGCAAAAAATAGTCACGGATATTAACAACCTTCAACAATAACATCAATTATCTATGTACTCAATATGATTATGATAAACAGACAATTGCATATATGTTAAATTATTTGCGCACTTCAGGTGCAAACTTGCTGATTATTTGCAATTACGCCGCTTATTGGATTTATGTATAGAGCGCATGGAAACAATTACACTATTAGGTAATAAATTAGCGAAAAGGTATAATTTAAAATAGTATATGTATATTATTACAGTAAATTCTGTAAATTATTAAACATACTTACATCATTTGCCATAGTAGTATTTCAAAAGAATTAAAAGTTAAATATTATTTTGTTTTTCAATTATCATAATTACTTTTCCTTATATATTTCCATAAAATTCCCAGATCATAACATAATGATGACAGTTTGCATAATTTAATATTTTTCGTAAAATGTTCTTATATACATAATCATCAATTTATTTTAATTTGTAAATACGATTGGAACAACTACAATTTTCTCGATAATTATAAAAATAACAAACAGATTTCCCATAAAACCTGAATAATTTTTCGAAGGACAACAGCTATTTTTTATGTCAAGTATCCTTTATCTAAAATGACATTATTTCGTCTCGACGGCATTAATTTTATCAGTATAAAATTTTAAATAGTGAATGAAGCAACTAAAAAGAATATAAACAATTTTGACCTTATAACGTGTGGAAAATTATAACGAATGCCAACCAAAATTTACATACTAATCGCACAAGTTGTGGAATCAAGATGGCAGACAAGAATCAGAACATCTGAAATGTCAAACAGTTAACATTCACCGTATATATTAAATGTGAGGAATCTGCAATAAAAAATATAACGTACATTTACTCTTCAAATTTAAATCGTAACAAATGGCTATTATTGACAAATGGGTAACCTATATTTCAATTCACCTTGTCTATATTTTAATCGAGCATTCATTCCTTTTTGTCGAATCATATTAACATTTACTACATGTACATTTAGTATCTGGCTAACATATAATTACCACTGTCGGTGTTGTTATCCAGTGGTATCTAGCATTCCTCACCAGTGTCTTCCTTTGTTCCGTTGTCAATAACTGTATGAAAAACAATTGCAATTTTGCAATCGTCCATTCATGCATAAATTGAATAGTTGCTCAGTGAATATATCTTTTTCTACGCAACTAGAACGCAGCAAGTATTTGAACGTAGGAAGTCCATTGTTACCAACTGTAGGAATTCGCGAATCCCCTAGTGTGTAATGATTAATGGACTATTGTGTTACTTCTGTGTGTGTTGTGTTTGATTTAATTAGTTTGACCGTGATATTGCGCTTCCAGACATATTTTGAACTATGATTAGTTTAATGACTATGTTTCTATGTGAAACGCAGGTTATATTAATATTAATATATTTCAATTAGATGCTCACACAGACTTCCGCTATATCTGAGGCCATTTATGTACCGAAATATCATCATTTCACTTGATGAGATTCAGCATGAGAAATAATTACCCACGAAATGAAATCATCCATTATATTAAGCATGAGCCATATAATTATAGTGCACTAGAACAGTGATTATATTATCATTTGAAAGGTTACAATTTGTGTTTTTATATCAGTGTATTATAGGGGTTCTATTGCAACGGCAATATATCTCCATATATACTATTAATACTGCATATATCATAAATTAAACTTAAGTATCTTGTATTTACGAGAATTCTATTCTTTAAACTTACATGTTTATACTTGCTATTGATCATAATTTAACAAACATATAACCAAGCATATATTGTAAAGAGTAATATTAGCATACTGTGTGACTAAGTATGCAGCTAGTATTAAAAGAAAGTAAAAGCAACATTAACAAACAGATATTTTTAACCTGTTAGAATAAAGATAAGAAAATATGTTTCAAATCTTTATAATAAACTACACTAAATATTATACTGATTAAATTTTAATTAAATTAAAAGAAAAACAAATAATTTTTCTCAAATGCCGTCAAATTATCTAAAGAAACACGAATATTATACGTAGCGTCTCATCATGATATAATGGTCCTGAAATCGTGACTGAACCGCCGAATGTCATTCTGACATTCCAACTAACCATCGCGTTCGTATGGCATCTGGGATCCACTCACGATGGCCACACAGACGAATTTAACACATAACACAAATACTCCGATGTACGATCATTCGATGCCGACGGTGTGATGAGCGTAAGATCAGGGTAGGCGCTGGTGGGAGAGGATTAAATGTCAGGTGAGTGAAGATGCAACTGGTCTAGGGGCAACCAACACAGTATATAAACCCACCGGAGCGTACCAACGAACATAGTCTCCTGTGTACTAACAAACCATCAACATGAAACTGGTAAGCAACCATCATCACCAACAACAACAACGACGCCGGATTAACCAATCATCACAGTATAAACAGTAACCGAGTTATGGATATTTAACACCTAAATTATCACGATCAGTTAACGGTTATAAATGTATCTGCTAAAACGTTATCGAAACGAATAATAATTTGTTTATAATTTGTAGAATCACATTGGTTTATGTATTTCTTGCTTTTTGCTTGTACCATATATCATTCGATCCGGTATAAAATTTGACCTTATTCTATTTTTTTAAAAATTGTACAAATATTCACTGTAGAAGATTACACGCATTTTTATTTATAGTGATGTTGAAATTTCTTATTAAGAAAAATGTGAAATAACTATTTCTCAATATGTCGAATGACGCGTCACATCATACTTGTATGGATTTCACGCCATATTCTAATGATCCCACTTTTAAGTTTAACTAAAATTGTTGTCCTACACATCACATCTAAAAATAATTCCTACACACGGTTAAGATACAGTTAGTAATGTTGTCCTGTTTATTTACAGATCATTGTTCTCGCTGCCCTCGTCGCCGTCGCCGTAGCTCGTCCCCAACAGGGCAAGGACGCCGTCATCCTCAGATACGAAAACAACAACATTGGTGTCGATGGATACAACTATGCGTAAGTAAAATCTACACTAAAATGATCCAAAATACTTCAAACTAAAGACACGATCAAACAAGAATCATCTTATTTCTTTTTTAACGTACGAAAGATGTAAAATAGTAAATTTTACATACTCACAAGGATAAAAAACCGCTATAAAATTTCTTACATTCTTTTATTGGTGTCAATGAAAATACCACATAAATTTAACTAGGTGATTTCAATGCACGATCAAGTAAGAATCTCGTCAAACAACAATTTACAAGTGAAAAAATAAACGGTACTATAAAATACAGTAATTAGTTACGTGTTAAAGTTAATATTACTATATTTTTTGCTGGAGACTTTAATGCAAAATCAAGCGAGAAACTTGTAATATTTATTTGATGCTCTCTGCTGCAGTTATGAGACCAGTGATGGTACTTCCGCTCAGGAACAGGGTGAACTGAGGAACGCCGGTTCCGAGAACGAAGCTATCGCTGTCCGTGGACAATTCTCCTTCGTCGGTCAAGATGGTGTCACCTACACCGTCACCTACATCGCCGATGAGAACGGTTTCCAACCCCAGGGTGCCCATATCCCCAAGGTCGCTTAAATTTAACCTCAATCTATGAAGACAACAGCCACACGAACCCAGTGATCCGACTTGCAACGACACCCGATCAGTTTAGTTCATAGTACCTAGTCTGATCGGGTTTCGTTCTGAATAGTACGATGGAACAATTTTTATAAAATTGTAACGCTAGTGAATTGTATTTATGTTTGTATATAATTTTGTACAAATGCCGTTTTTTTACACTACAATAAAGTAAAACAATATACAAAAATATGATTTGTTTCTTCTAAGTCGACAACCTTGTGTCATCTATGAAAGAGCGTACAAATGATTTGTGAAGCGAATCTAGGCGAATCGTTAGTTTCAATCGTGATTCTCACAACCCAATGACATTCAGAAAGGGCTCGGATAGTTCAAGATCGTTAGAATATATAACCTCTTGTATAATATCATCTCTGGCACGACTTTTAACGTAAATAATGAAGATTATAACACAACTCCTTATACGTTCTGGTTTTGCCCATACAAATTGCAAGTAAATTGAATTATATAATATTTGAAATCATGTAGGTAGATTCGTATATAAGATAAGTTTCTTCAGAGAATTTATTGTTTACATATTATAATTGAACAGCGGTATAAACGAATTATAATATTCGTGAGTATTTGAAGATGAACACAAAAACATACCCTGAAGGAATAAAATTTCTAATAGCAATAAATAGTATGTACATTATTAGTGCTGCATTAAATTTTCCAAAAATATGAACCATATAAGAATTATAAATGACTCTATATTTAAGATTTTAAACATTTAGAATAAATAATACAGAATAATTTTCAAAATGATATATAACTATTTCGTCGACTAAATTCGTTGCTTGTAGAATCTTTCCTTGTTACGGCACATTATAATTAACATATTTCTATAATTAAAATTTGCATAGATACATAATACTACTAGCGATTATATCAAGCACGAGGATGTTCGATAGCCGTGTAAAATTTATAATATTTACATTAAACAGATAGACGATTAACATGTCATGATATAAAATTGCTAATTTATTTAACAATAAAATCTAGATGTCAATACGACCTTCAAATTAAATAATTTGTGTTTCGGTTTATTAACGATTTCTTGCTTATTTTAGCGGACCAGACAGGTGATGAGGTATAAGAGTAAATTGGAATAAATTAAGGAAGCGAATGAATGTTAGAACAATAGTACGTGGTTGAATGGATTTCTAATTAAATTAAAGGAAGCATGCTTTGACAGATGTTATTCTTAACGTTTAAAGGAAGTGTTAGGTATTATAGAAACATAATGCATTCTTGTGGAAAATAGTTACGGAAGTTGTTAATTAGATATGCCTCCAATAACGTCAAATCTAAGAGCAATCATAAAAGCTATATCAACTTCTTGAAATAAATCTAAGAATCAAATTTCTAACCTAAAATATATAATAGTGAAATGTTTACATTGTAACGTTACGTGAAAACTATACATTCAAACTCTGTCACCATAACAACTGTTCTTGTTTCTTGACTGCCAGGTCTACAATATTCATTTTCCCGCTGTGTAATTCTTCAATTACCATTTCTTTCTAACGATTACAACAAGCCTCCGCTCAACAAGGAGGCGGAAACCCCGTTGTTGATACGACATCACGAACATATAAACGACCGTCGGATAGACGAGAATAGACCCGATTCGGCTGGCTCAGTGTTCCGGTGTACGAGATTGGGGGCGTAGTGCGTCACGAATCACGATTTGACAGCGTAGCACAGTCAGACAGTACGGCAACTGCCAGTGAAGAGAAGCGATCCGCTTTCTTCGGACACGCGTGAAGTTAGTTACGCAACAGATGACAACGACCCACAGCTTATTTCACACCAATGATCGGATTACCTCACATCAGTGTTGTATCTTTCAGAACGATACTGTATTCTATATATCAATACCATAACAATGATGGATTAGATAGATCAGATTTCACTATGTGTTAAAGGTTTATTTATTATTGAATCATCTACACATGATTTATTCTAGATAATATCATCGCATTATATATGTAACAGTTTAAGTCGTGTTGAATCCTGTCAGCGATGCTATAATCGTATCAGAATGATATTTTAGATAAATGAAATACGGCTAAAACTAATGCCGAAATTCTGGTATACTTACAGGAAAAATATGAAATATAATTGATTGTTTCTAAACCACAACAAATTATGACAACATGGTTGCGTGTAACACAAATTGTATTTCAGTTTTAACTACCGCGACCTTGTCGTGTTCCAAACACAAGATGTTTGCAAATTTTACCACGCTTCCATGTTACGCACTAATATTTCATATTTCTAAAACAGTTTTATGAAAATCGACAGTACATTGACATTTCACGTAAAAGAATCTTGAAATATCATATTACATAATTACTATTGTCAAACTTAATAGTTATAATTAAAAAACAATAAATTACGCTGAAGAACTGGTCCGCATACGCACGAACACACAAAAAGGAAATCATTCGTAATCAGTCAACGAACATATTTCGTCACAAAATCTTACAACAAAAATCTTCTCTAATCTTATATAGTTTCATTTTATAGTTGTACATTACAGAAAGAATTATGAAATTTAACGATAGTTTTCACCTATTTACGACCGGTAGAAATTTATTATCTTTGATGATTTTTATTTGAAACACATTTCTTTCAGGAAAGGCTGCAAGCATCTTTGATCAACAATGCGTCGTTAAACATGACGCGTAACCACAATTATGTTAGTGTACAAGGAGATGAAATGGCTGTTATGACATCATGTCTTGACTTGCATCTTCTAACATTTCGAAGTAGTCTTCACACTAACAGATTAGTTAACGATGCTCCAAAAGGGTACTGGTATTTGTGCATGAAATACTTTCTTTAATAATTGGTTGAAAGCGTCTGTTTGTTTAGTAAATAAGCAGTTATGCGATGATCTTTACAGTTTAAACGTGAGTTCAGTGTTGAAAATATTTGTAGCAGATTCATTAGTATTATCAGAATAAGCGCAGTCTGGAATCAGGAATTAGATATATCATATTCGTGTTAAAATTAAGGATGAATTAAAAATCTTATTTATGAAATTAAATTAATTGTCATTCATTTGAAAATGTGTAAGCATTTCCGTTGCCAAAATTGTAAATTTAAATAAATCACATATATAGTATTTAATGACAGGTGAAACCCGGCAATGCACCTGATAGTCAAGTATCAAGATGCAAAGGAAGAAATTAGAGACACACATTTTGAATATTGAATGGCTATCTTTAAAAGTGAAGGTGTAGCAGTGTGTTATAACACAAAATATGCAAATGTATCCTCATTTTTTTCGACATTTCACGGGTGGGGAATGCAAAATAACAGATCAGTGGGGCATTATCCCAAAGAATGGTACAAATTTACAGTATATAAACGGTCGGTAGCTTGGTAAGAAATCATAACAATCACAGGTTTCGTTCTGGTAACAGTGCCATCCCCACAACAACATTCAACATGAAAGTAGTAAGTATTGTTTCATCATAGATCCATTGTGAATTTCTAATAAAACTAATAAATAATAATAACATATTATTCAATACAAAGTACAATTTTATTGGAAAAAATACCCCTGCAGCAATAATAGTAA
>JAGJTL010000073.1:1183954-1196835 GCA_022063505.1 Calosoma granatense | reverse complement strand
ATATTACTAATTTTTATTTCTCGACCGTGCATGCAGCATTATCTTTATTTTTTTATTTTAGATCATGCTTGCATTCTTTAAATATCTCATCAGTCCACCGTTTATTTCATAATCCCATTCATTCTGATTGCAGCAAGCCACAGAATAAAATAATCTAACCTAAGCAATCGTCTAAACCGAACAATCCAACCTTACACTTATCTTATTTGTTTCTCTATACACCGAACAATAAAACCTAGATACTTTTATAAGATACGACCGCCACTGATGAAGAGAGAGAGAGGAGTGTGATTTCTAAAACAATTATTGACTTGTCTATGCCTGTATGTCTGTATAGTTACGAAACCAGCCACGGCATTTCTCATCAAGAGCAAGGTCAACTGAAGAACGCCGGCACCGACAATGAAGCCATCGAGGTACGTGGCCAATACACCTGGGTAGCACCTGATGGTCAGCAGTACGCCATCCAGTACATTGCCGACGAGAACGGATTCAGACCCCAAGGTGCTCACATCCCCAGGAAATAAACCCGCATTATATTTATTGGATATCTTCATAAAAGTGATAAAAACTAAATAACTATTTTTGTATATATTTTTATAATAAAATGAGTAACAAAATTAAGTACAAGGCATTTTTAATTCGTAATAAGGAACTATTAGTTATTTAATGTCTTAATAGATATATAAGCATATTGATAATAGACTAATAATATATAAGTAACGGGCAGCATATTTAATACTTTAAGATTGGTAGCATATAATTTTAAGTTAACGTTAATTTTCAATAATTTGTTATACATGAAACCACCTCCGGCATTTAGATGGTCAAACAAATTTCAAGGATACATGAAATAGACAACTAACTTCTAAATACAAAACAAGTTATTACCCGAAATTCAACATTCGTCTTCATTGAACGACATGCATATTTTTATAGATCTGTTTTGATTTGCTTCAGAATCTTGAATTAGCTCAAGATTTTTCCAAATATAAAACGTCGTCTTCACACACGCATAAATTACATAAATATTACAAAATTTCCGAATAACCTTATAGTTTCGATTTGACTATTAATTAATCCCATAATTCACGAGACAAAGTGAAATTTATCTGCCAGATTTAACATTTAACTAGCAGATAATATTTTAAAGAACAACGCATCTTGATCTTTGGTAATACTCGCTTTCCTTTAAGAGATCCAGTTTCAGAATAGAAATTATCACAGTCTAATAATATTTTTAAACAAAAATACTAACAGAATCATTACTATCAAGTACGATATTGTGACATTCCCACCAAAAACATTTCCTTTACAATTTAGAAAGTGACTTTTTCGGCGGCTAAGGCCGCAAAGCAACATTTTGAAGATGCTTGTAACATATAATAATTCCACATATGCCTAGTAGGCATAGTGACACGCCTGAACAGTACTGGACTCAGGTAGTTTTTCATACATATATAAACTAATACATTATCTTCTGCAATGATGTTATTAATATACCCTAAAATTACTTCAGAAGGAACCTACATTTTATTTTACGGTATTAAATGTATATTTCTATAAATATCTATTTAAAACCTGTGGCAATTCTAAATGCCAGCCCTGAACCAATAAGATCCATAGATAAAACGATGCCGAGTGTTGCTAAAAATAGCCAGTAGTATGTGACAGTTTGATTTATGCATGATTAATAAACATGAATCTGTTGTCTCAAGTTAGAAGGCGTTGGACTTACGTACATATGCTGTCATCACAAGTTTGTAGGTTAAGTACTCTATAATTTTTACCATATTAATAAGTTATTACCTGCACGAAATGATCTACAATTTGAATGATTTTCATTATAATAATTATCTTATATTTTCAACCTTGAAATCTACTACATCTGTGCAATGCGGTAGTGAAAAAAATGATATGATATTTACAAAATTTTGTAATATTTAAAGATGTCCTCGATAATTCATAAACTAATCTAACATTTGTATTTTTATTAGATTTTTATTGAAAAAAACCTTGGATCCTTCTTTTCAGGAGTGATTTATAAATACTGGAAATAAATAATATTTTTAATATAAAAATATATTTAAGGTATGATTGCCAATAAAAATTAGGACATAATCATTTTGAAAATAAATTCTGAGTCAGAAGTTTATCCGCGCAAGTAGTCATGCACTTTCTCTTCTTCTCTGGCTTGTTATGTTCTATTAATTAACAAGACAGTTACATCAGAGCATCTTAATTACAATCACAGTTATTATCTTCGACAAGTTTCTCAAAAAGACCATGTCATGTCTGCTTTTGTCTATTCATAGATTCTCTTGTCAATATTTCATTGTCTATTATACTCATCAATGCTATCTATTAATATGTGATAGCTTTTATTTTCATTTATTATTCACGCCCGAATATTAACCAGTTTAAGGATACTTGATATAAAACTAATGTTATATTATACAAACAAATGCCATAAGCAATTTATAACTATTAGTAATTGTACCACAAATTCATTTATAATGCTTAATAAATTTCGATTTAATGAAGATATCATGACAGTCTAGATCCGGAATACACGGCGTCTGTAGTAAATCTTTCTCATGTCCTTGATATAATGTTATTGATCCTCGATCATGTTCGAACGATGAGAATAGAATATTTACTTCCGTTAATGGATGCTTTATTAAGTAATACGATTAACCACCGTGTGAAAATATTGTATTAGTAATTCCAAGAATACTGGGGTCCCCTTAATACATTGTTAATCGATTTGAGATCACCTAGCAAAATATAATTTTGCAAAATCATCTTGTACCTATAACACGATAACTATACAAAAAATATAGTCTAAAAATAGCAATTTATTAATATAGAACACAAAAGTATGTATTTACAGATATATATTTATTTATTATGTATAATAACTATAGTTTCTTATTACAAATAAGAAATTTCAGCATAAAATAATTACGTCAAATATATTTTAAAGAATTTGTAATTCTCATAAACTTTGTCTGGTGAATAACAAATATGTTCTCACAGAAATACAATTTAATTTAATTCTCATTAGAAATTATAAAATTTGTTTCGTGGAATTTCTTTCACTATTGGTGAAACCGTTATTTCTTTAGTAATAACAATTCATTAATACAATAACAAAACAACGCAAATGTTCAATGACATCTCATTGATTACGACGCATAAATGTAAATCAATTGATCGAAATTCATTAATATTCCATACTCGTCCGTTTATCACATGTAGGAAGTACATAAGAACGTTGATGTTTAATATTAAAAACACGTTTTTAAACCGAATAAACCTGAAGTATTGTTTTGTTAAAATATAAAAGTTTCAAAGACGGAAGTAGATACATTTTATTTCTATTTGCTAATATGTAAAATTGACGATGTAAAGCTTTCTTTGATTATTGTATTTGTGTTTGCATAATAAAATGTATTTACATAAAATGAAATCTGTACAACAGATAGTGGATATTTTTCTCTTAAATATGATTGATTCAGGTAATTTGCATTTTATATTCTTATTCATAATTACAAAGAGTGAAACGACGGTACCGAAATTACAGTGAAAAAGAAGTTGGAATTAATTATAGAAACAGCATTCCACTGTAAATATCTGCATTGCATTATATTATTTATACAACATGAGATATTGTTATGGAAATATTTACTTGTAAGTATATCCGTAAATGATCCCTTTGACATATTCATTAGAGAGAGAGAGACCTTTAGTGATATTATATCTTTCATTAGTAAAACTTCTTATATAGAAGAATTATAAGAAGAATTAATCTCTCTTTTTTAAAAGAATTTCGTGTGATTTGTGTTCATATTTTAACACTTAATTCGTATTACATATTAATTAGGAATTTAAACAGAAAAACATCTCTGTTTTATATAACGATATACCTGTATGAACCTGTCGATATATGCACTATAAGTTACAGTATGTAAACAACATGTACCTAAACATTTGCACTGTGTTGATTTAGCGTGTAATAAAATTCTACTATACAGGTAAACACGTAGTGCTATGCTCGTAAACCAGGTAATTACATATTTCACGAACGGCTAACGCTAAGTAGCATTAACCATTCTAATATACTTGTAACAGCAACTAATAATTTCTGGTGCAATTTGCTGACGGACAGTTACTCAGTAACTGAAAGTTCATAATTTATATAACAAGTAGACATTTCTGTTCATAAATATCCAGTTCCAAATGCCAAATATATTACAACCACGCAGAATACAAAAAAATGCGTATAACGCAGTATCGTAGGAATAAATTTGCATTATCTGTCACAGTATTAAATGATTAACCATATGAATTTTACCAGTTCCTATAAATAGAACCATTTATGAAATATACACTGACCTGTAAATTCAACATTTGCGCTGATAGTATTGTTTAGTCGATTGCTATTCTTTATATGCTCATTTTTTTAAATTTTGACTATTCATATATAATAATTGTAACGAATTTCCTCATCAAGAAAGATCATTGGATAAAAAATAAATTTCATATATCGTATATTTCTTCATTTACTTAAGAGATTTTAAATGTTGATCATGTATCTATTAATAAACGCTCAATAACTCTTTGAAAGTTAATTTACTATTCTAATATATTCGTCTGATCCGTGCAAAATAGCGTGAAATATTATAGCATTATACTAAATTAGAAAAATCTGTATACACAGCTTAATATTTAACATCAGCACGAAAAGTTCAATGATATGTTTTATTATAACGGAAAGGTGACAAATTATAATTTGTGAAACTGACTTTTAACTGCATATACTTTTATTCTGCAACCTGCAAGACATCAAACCTGTTTCTTGAATATTTCCATAGGGGAAATTAAGTGTAATGCATATACATATACAATATACTATTTACAAATTACTTTTTAAATGTTATTCTTCTCCAAGCTACAAACCAGCTGAACAACAACATTTACAGTTAGATTATACTAAACTTATTAGTATGCTGTTCGCTTTACTACATAAATTGTTGTAGTACTATTCATTCGTGCCAGCTAAAAGAGTGGCATCGTCCTAGTACTCCTAATACACACTTTAGTATCACAATGGTTAGTATCACATAATAACGGTTAGAACAAACTTGTACAAACCTGTACGAACCTGTACGCATTGTTTCATATAACATTGTCCATACTCTCAGTGTAAGAAAATTGAAACAAGCTTGCGGAATGATCATAAATAAAAAAGCACCATTTCGGTAATATGTGCGCACGTGGTACATGCATGGCCCATACACACACACACAAGTTAAATCATCCTTGCATACATTCACATACAAGCATACACACACGTACACATAATTTTAAAAGAAACATCCATACACATACATGCAGACAATTAAATATAGAAACGTATACACGCACACATATGTAGATACATGTATATTTGAATGATCTGTTTATATATGTAGATACATGTGAACAAATACACTGACATACCAGTGCCGTACGATACGTGGAGGGGACTAAATGTCACCTGAAATGTTTACGACGGGGGCAGATGAGTCGCCCCGCTGCCCGAGTATAAAACTGACTGACTGCCCCATTCAATGCATAACACACATCACGAACCGTCTCCACTCGCAGACAACACAACCCAAACCAATCAAAATGAAAGTAGTAAGTGTTATTGTAAAATTTCAGTTTTCTTAACATCAATATTTCGAATCGTGATAATTTTCTATTATTAACATTTTATACGTTTCAAATCTATTCGATTTCACTATAATTTTCACTACTTTTTAACAGTCAATTAATTTTTTGAATAAATTATATATTCCTTATTTCTTAATTAGTAGAAAATGAATTTCTTATACTAATAATACAGAGTTAATATACATATTTTTCTTAAATTAGTATAAGTATATTTAATATTTCCACCCCTTGCAGGTCATTGTTCTTGCCGCCCTCGTTGCCGTCGCTGTTGCTGCCCCCCAACAGAGCTCCAAGGATGCCGTTATCCTTAAGTACGAAAGCGACAACATCGGTGTCGATGGATACAGATTCGCGTAAGTATATTATAACCAAAACCACGAAAAAATATATCTAAGAATGCTACCGTAAATTCTAGATCACAATTTTGAACCACACTAAAAATTATCTCTTTTTATTACATTTGATTATATTCATATGCCTAACTTTATTCTAGTAAATCTGCAAAAATTTTGCAAGAACTGATAATAGTCACCATTAATATCCTCTCCATTTAATTTCTAATATAGTTTCGCCATTCTACCAAAAGTAGCAATTCTGAATTACACAATGTTGCTAAACATCTTCCTATAAACAAAACGATATATTAAAAAAGAAAAGTATGAATACATTGTGCGTAAAGCACATTGCATAAGAGTCAAAACCGCAAGATTTCCAATTCACTCATAAAATTACTTAAGATCTTAACATATATGACACACCATATGTTATTTCGTAACGGAGTGAATCTCATGTAAAACATTTCACAATAATGCAATAAGAATACATGTAATACAACTTATTTAAATTGTTGATTCTTAATGAATAAGATTCGAATAAGATTTAATATTGGTGCTGGCATCTATACGTGCTTGATAAAACTTGTTTACGTTGATAGTTCTAGAAGGTTTTTAATAGATGGAACATTGGATAGAAATTGATCAGCATTTCTCAAAATGTTTTAATTTCTTTCTGAATTATATTTTGAATTCATCGGGCTATTTTTTAATGTTCTCAAAATTATGAAACCTTATGCGATTTGAGAATATTTACAATTGTTTTCTAAAAAATATCTAGATCTACACATTTTTTTCAAATCAGATACACTAAAACTCATATTTACATCAAAACATTATATTATTGATTAACACTACCGTAAGAGGTTCTTCAGATTGGAGTTTTGCAATTGTTCCTTTCTGAATCTTACAATATTTGATAGCCACTGATGCTGAAAATGAAAGTGAAGATGGTCATCATCAAGGTAAGCACGAGATAACCTTGATGAGCACTTTCATTTACGCATTCATTATCATGTAACATATTTCATAGTCCGCTAGACACAACGAAACGTAGTTGTAGTTATTGGCCATACCGGTTTCTACAGACGACCTACGGCTGGCTGCTGTCTTGCCTTGTCTTGTTTACCTTTCTAACTGACCGTGTTTATACATAAACACAAGTTTAATGACTGGTTATGCCATTTTTATCAGACATGCCGTCACAGTTATGACATCGTCGTATTTTTCATTGATTTAAATGAGGTCTATAAATTTAGGTAATATTAAAATATCCAAGTAGCCTAATGTTGGTAATTTATGATTTAAACGGAGGCTTTCTTCTTAAACACAAGGTCACCCTGCTGGATTTTATTATCATTTTTTCTGTCTTTTTCCAACAGGTATGAGACCAGTGATGGTGTGTCCCGTTCCGAACAGGCTGAACTGAAGAACGCCGGTACTGAGAACGAAGCTCTCGTTGTCCGTGGAACCATCTCCTGGGTTGGTGCTGATGGCCAACAGTACACCATCAACTTCATCGCTGATGAGGAAGGTTTCAGACCCGAAGGCGCTCATCTCCCCAAGTAAATATCTTCTGCCCTCACAACATAACATCGACACTTCCAAGTCTCCAAGGCAAACCGTCCAACCAGAGCACTCATGTCCAAATCTAATCAGATAGTCAGATAATCCTTGGATGATCAGGAGATGTCAAGTTTGTAAAATGTGCAATTAATTATGTTTGAAAACGATTTATGGAAAGCTTGTTTTGTATGTTTTGCTCCGATATTTGTTTCCTTTATTTTGTAATATTTAAATATGTAAATACTGCCATTTTTATTTTTATATTTGTATGTATGTGACAATAAATACGTTACAGTGTTTATAATTATTCGTGTTCCTTCTATTTTCTTTTACTTTATCATATAATTTATATCATTTACTACATCCGATTTAAAACACACATGTACACTGCAAAATTATGTACTTTCATTTGTAAATAATTATTCAACAATTTTCAGTGATTTGTAACGGCACAGATTAAGAATTTTAACATCAGCCTGACGATTCGAGTAACGGTTGTTATGATATGGGAGATTTTTTAGCAAAAAATTATTATATCTCGCCAATGGTTTGCAGCTAGCTTAATTTTGGCTGCATTTTTAAGAAAAAAGACTCGATTTACACATATAAACAAAATATCAACCCTAGTAATAAAAATCTTCACTTTGAAAATTTTTCTTTGTTCTTAAGACCTAGGTCACTCAAGGTTCTTACTCTGAAAAAAATTTAACTTTTTACCTATTGGTCCTAGACGATTGAAATTGTGGGTCTGGAGGTATTTTGAGGTCTAGATTAAGAATTCATTTATTTATTTATTATTGTTATTATTTAAAATCAGTCTGGCGATCCGAATTACGGTTGTCGGGCGTTTTTTAGGTCAAATGCCCTATCTCGTCAACAACTGCAGTTAGCTCAATTTTGAGTGCATTTTTAAAGATATAATGCTCAATTTACCGTATATGCAAAGTTTCAACCCTCTAAGTCCAGTAATAAAAAACTTCACTTTGAAAATTTTTGTAAATTATTAAAGCCAAGATCGATGACAAGTTTATTTCCACACAAGGAAAAAAATTCAATGTTTTATTTATGTTTGTACGTAGAGGGTTAAATTTATGGCTCCGGGAGGTTTTTGAGGTGGAGATTAAGAATTTAGTATCAGTCCAAATAAAATTATCAACTGAGAAAATAATCAGATGAGACACATTCATAAAAAAACCTGTCTGGTCTCATAGCTTACGCACGCATTGCATAACTGGTATGCTGGTTACCTACCTTACATATTTTGAATATATTTCATACTTAATAATTATTTATTCAATATACAGCTATTTCACAGTGTATCAATAAAGCCGTTTCTTCTTCTATTTTCACTGTTATATTATTGGTAATACCTACATACTTTACAATTCTACTTATTCGACGAGTGTAAAAAATCCGAACTACGTTGATTTGAACACAAGTTAACTTTCTAAACTAAAAACTAATGAATTCAGCTACTCATCCATAGATAGAGCTAGTGAATACTTTGTTTATAAATATATAAATATTCTGCAAAAACTTATATTAGTAATTCGAAATAAGTAAAATCAATACGATTGGTAATTTGGCAGAACGCTACTGAATATAATAAATTATATACTAATATAATGAAGAACATTTTAAAATGCTTAATCATGTAGTAATTACTACTAACATGAATGAATATGAGTTAAATACATACTAAAATGCAATAAGTGAAAGCATCTGTCTATCATCTGAATAATTTATCTAGATAAATATATAATTTGATGTGACCAAAAGTACTGGTGACCTCGTTGTAACCTTTTTATACGGTTAGTTAAATATTTGATTTATTATTACATTATATTTCATAATTATGCACAGTCAATTTTTGTATTTGTTTTTTAATATGCGAACTTTCAAAGATCAATAATACAATTATTTTCATGTTGTGCCAAAATGTTACTAATTATATTTGCAAATATTATGCATTTTATAATCCAACTTGATAAGAATTTATATAAATATGTTTTATTGATATTTTATTACATTTTATATACGAAATAATCAATTAAACTTCAATAAATATATATTTCAGAACATGTAAAATTTCTAAATAACCTAAAATGAAGCGTAAATTGTAAATAATATAAATAGATAAATCTGTTATTAGTATATGAAAGAAAACTAAGCGTAATCCTAGATCCACCATCATTCTTCAAGCCGGATCTAGTTAACGTAGATATTTGTCATCATTTAATAAATAATTAATGAATAAATTATTATTTTCAGTCGATAAATCAAACTTACCATCATATTTCATATTACATTGTGTTTATTCGCAGTGTTTACTACCGCCATGGGTCATTTCAATTGATTTCCTGCTCAAACGCGGAATCTAACCTCATATTGTGAAGCCGTGACCTGCGCAGGTCACGGTTCTAAGTTTACCCCGCCCATTTAACCAATAGTTAGCTCATTATTCGCTCAAACATCCGTTGATTTGCGTTTTGTAATAATTGCAATTTACTGTGCGTTGTTATTTCATACAAATGTGTCGATTGTTTATCAAATTGGGTTCGCACGTTTTCAACTTTTATACAGTTATTTCTGCGATAGTTGGCTGTGATTATTCCCTCAAGAATCGATGAAAGTAAATGTCCTTCACCGAGTATTGAAATATTGTACGCTGGTAGTGGTCTGACATAAGGGATAATAATATATTTATTATGAATAAATTAGATGCGAATAACGGACATTATATTGTACAGTTAATGATACAGTCCGTCTGAGAGATATGTGTGTATTATTTTATTAATAAAAATAACCGCAGGATAAAACCATGTCACTGTTTTTTTACCATATATTTCTGGTTTAATTAATTGATTCGCACAGATATTTCATTGCCAACTATTAATTTTCATCTGAAGATAATAACGATCATTAAACTGTACGCGGAAACATTTTAAAAATTGTATAAAAAACAATTAATAAAATTTTCAATTCACACTACGATAAATATTACATGTTCCAATATAACGGAAAATGTGCAGCGGAATAAAAAACGTGGAAACTCCAGATTCAAGTTCAAAAGTCCAATTTATTTTTTGTGTAGGTATAAAAAATTAATAGTGTAATAAATATGTAGCGATTTATTAATGGTCTTTAGCACAATAATAAATAAGTATAAATGATTCAATTAACTTAGTGCTAATCTTCACGTCAACATTAATAACTTTTTATATAATTAATTAATTGATATTTTTTCTTATACACGAATAAAAACTTATAAAATTTGTTTGATACATTTTTTTAAATAAAAGATACCTTTCAGAAATGATCAAACATATAATTATAAATTAAAAGAATATACAACAAAAAAACTTTTTTCTCATTTATCGTAAACACGTGTGATTAAAATGTATTAATCATTGTAATAAATATGACAGTTTCTTGTTGCTTGCTCATATATATTTCTACTCATTACAGATTTATAATAGACAGTGCATGTGAAAGAATAAAATACATATTAAATCACTCAACGCGCACGACATATTTACTTTATCTTTATTCATATAGTTCCGGTACAACGTATTTGTTAGTATTTAAAAAAAACCTCTTCATCAACACATTGTATTGTGCAACTTCTTGCAGACACAATAATTAGCATGAAAATATTTATTTTGATACAGAACTCGGTGACAATATTTCCAATCAGGAATTTGACATTCAGACGACTTGATGAAAACATTAACTAATTAGTGGAACATAATTGGTATTTTATTTAATTAAAAATTATAATTTACGATCGGCCTTCAATCAAGACCATAGTATTGATGAACATTTTGAAACAAGTATCGAGTTTATTGAATTCAATGATATGTATGTTTGTTTATGGATAAATTCACTAATTAGCGTTTGTATATAAATTGTTTATAAGTCTTTCAATTTTTTGATAAACGTTTATTGTAATTTACATATATACCATTGAACATTATGCGGGTGATATTTGTATAAATATCTTATGACGCAATTAAAATTTAATTAGAGAAACATTGAATTTGATATACCAATGACATACAAAGTATCATTTATGAATGTACATTATCTTCCCATTGGTTAAACGAATATTAAAATTTTTTTAAAAATCAAATTTTAACACTTTTAATTGATCAATTTACTTACCTTCTATATTTTGACACAAATTTCAATCGGAGACTGAAGGTTCTGCAAAAATAAAAAATAAGCTATAATAAATTCAGGTCTAATAAAAGTTCTCACGAAAAATTAAAATATTCACAAAAATTTAAATAGGAATTTAACGTTATATCTTAATTATATCAAATTTACTATCCCTTGAATATACGAGCAACATACAAAAATTAGATCTATTTTCTAATTTCTCAAATGAAATAAATCTGTAAATTTGCGAATCACATATTGCTAAAAAATACATTTGTTAATTGTATATATTCATCGCTCTTTCTAATCAAACATACTCGTATTTCATTTTTCAAGGTCACATTAGTATTATCAATAATAAATAAAACAACTAACATTCAAATACAATTCTTGACGCCATCAGAACAGGAAGTATGTATACCATCCAACCACACACGGATACTCGTATAGTGAAAAACGCAGTCATTAATTATAGACAGTACATTATTATTATTGCTATTATTGTTCCTCCTTCTGACAGTTACAGCAACATATTATAACTATTGCTTTGCAAGACCAAGGATGTCCAAAATATTGCCTGTAATCATTAATACATTCCAAATAATATTTTAGTTAAAATTGATTGAAAATAGCTATTATTTCAGTGTTATCTTTTCCTCTTTTTGTATAATGTATTATTCTTTATCTTTTATAGTTACATAAAATTTTATTGTTTATACTTTCAAGAAATATATGTTTATAATTATTGTCACTCGCATATAAATTGTGCCTAATCTATTTTGAATTTGCAATAAAAATAAATTTCTTACATATTGATTCATTTTGATTTTTAGACAAGTTCATTCACACTCCAGGATGTAATTTTTTTTTTTGCTAAAATCCGAGAATTCCGTCCTATCTAAATCGATACAATAAATTCACATTAGACAACTGACATCTGCGAAATTTGTCAATAACCATTAAGATTAGTTTTACATTCAACAAAATATAACAGTTTGTGTTAAGTTATTTCAAACAAACTAAAAAATTATGAAGAACAGTTAACATTTTATCATACTATATATTATATGTTACAAATCAATAATCTCTATGTGATATACA
>JAGJTL010000073.1:1172150-1183925 GCA_022063505.1 Calosoma granatense | reverse complement strand
TAATATACGAGAAATACATACGTATGTCTCGATTTTTTCCAATTACTGAAATAGCAGTATTAGAAATCACTTAATATAATTTAGGGCAGAAATATTTAATTCAGGTATATGAATGTATTCATGAATAATGCGATTTACCGTTTATACAAATTTGCTAAGAAATTATGCTACATATGTTTGTCATTTGACAAAATTAAGGGATTGAAATTATAAAAATCTATAAGATAAGATCCTAATCCCAATATCTTATAATCACAATTTGCCTGAAACTATTGTAATGTAATATTACCAAAGTAAACATTAAAAGAATTCTTATATGAATACCTGCAACTTATTGCAGAAATATTATTAGCTATAAGGCAGTTTCAGGATAATATCTGATAATTAATAGATCTTATGTAAAATTATATAATACTGCATTAACATTCAAATGAATTGAAAATATTCACAGCTTTAGGTTCGTGTCTTTACATAATGTATTGAAGATAATATCAGAAGTTAGAAATAAGGTCACTTACCCACTCGTTGCACTCACATGTTAGAAATTATACAAGTACAATCATATTCATATATACTTCTATATAAGTTTTACTTAATTTTTATTAATTAGACTTTAGGTTAACATATTGACAGCCATGTGTATACATTTGGATATATCAAATTGGGTTTTCCCTTTACGAAAATCTGCTCAGCAGTCAAAGTGCTAATGATTTTTTTTATGTACAAAAATTATAATTTTCTCCGTTATTATATGTACGTGTACATTATTATACACAGTATAAGAAAGTATAGGAATCATGAAAAACACGAATGTGAGATTTTAATACCCCAATTTTTCTACATTGTGATATGTGCTGTTCATTTCGTGGAACAGTAATAGCCATAATTTATCAAGCCCTGGATGTCATTCAGCCTGGTATATTTCTACGATTGGTGAATGCGTTTAACACCCTAGTCCAACAGCTGAGTGGATCTCACGCACACACATCTGTGAATCTAAGAAGGTGCGGGCGATTCGCATAAAAGATGGCAGCTGCCCAGTGTTGGTGGCAGTATCACATCAGGCCACCAGCCCGGACGATAATAACATAGATAGATATTTGTCAATTATTTCATATAGTGTATTCTATCTCGTTAGATATATTACAAAATGTACAGTAATCATCGTTAGTAGTGTATGTAGACTTTTCAGTAATACAACATTATTTTCGGACACTGTGCACTGTGATATATTTAATTAATTTTGTTCACGATGAGACTGGAGGTAAGTTCATTAATAAAACAATTTAGTGAAACTCAAAAAGAATTGTCCTTAAATTTCATAGTTAATTCCGATATTTATTTATCTGATTTTGATTGTACAATATAGATACAGTTATTGAAAATGTATATATCATTAAAAAAATTTAAAATTACAAAAAAAATCCATAATATTCTACTGGATTGATTTAGAAGACTATAATCATACATTTCATAGAATAAGAATAAACAATTTCTGCAATAAAGTTGATGATATAATAATATATTCTCGGGTTAATACATATATATTATATTTCACTTTAACGTGCAATATGCCAGATGAATGGCTTGTTAGAATGCACATATGAGAATAATGACATCACATCATGTGTATGTATGTTTCTAGTTGATGTACGTACCTTAACTTGTCTATGCATGCACATGATCGTGAATCGCGTGTCAACATCAGTTACATGTGTGAGTTTACACATTTGTTAACATAATATCTTACCGTTCCGACATAAATATATAATTATTCACTATGTATGTTTAAACAGTCAGTCCTTGAGCATCTTGTAAAGTATCTGTAATTGATAGTATTCATTTCATTTATTTTTAAATCATTTTTCAAACACATAACTACACACCAATAGGAATTAACTTGTATAATTTTATACATGTATATTAAAGTACATATCAAGCTACTAAATAAAACCTGCCAGCTCATATTTCGGAAGTTTTTCATTGTTATTAAATTTAAATTAAAGTCAAATGCAAAAATCATCACTTCAAAATGCAAAATGATGAATGAAAGAATTCTAATAATTCTTATTACAGATTCATTAGTCTGAAAAAAATTGTTAGAAAAAGATATATATCAAAAACTTTGCTTAATTGTACGTAATTTAATCATCTGATAAAATGCAAAACTCATTACTAAGGAATTAATGGATATAACTGCATATACCTATTTTATGATCGTTCATCATCATAAAATTAATAAATTCAAGCAATAATTATAGATAATCTATTAAAACTGACATTAAAATTATTTAAGGAATTCATAAAACATAATACGGATATATTCTACATAAACGGTTGAGGGCTTAACAGATTTAATTTTATTTTATATACTGCAACATTGTGACATATAAATTATATTCACCGTAGATTAATTAATTATAACATTAAATCTTAAGCACAAAATATAAATTAAGTAAACAAAATTTAAAATAAATCAAGATACAAATATTTATCAAGATTTTGATATCAAATTACAGGTCAACAACTTCATTTGAACAAAAATAGAAATCTTTTTTGTTTAAATATTAGTTGTTTAAATTACGCTTTTATTTTGTTATGAAACTTTAGCAAAAAATACGCTGTGTTCTGAATGAAATAGTAAGTACTGTGCAAATATAAGCAAAAAATTATTTCTAAGAATAAATGATTTATTTTGCGATTATAGAAATCCCGCTAGAATATGAGTACGCGCCCACTTGTATAATAATACATAGCCTTGAGTAATGTGTGTATGTACTGTAAATATATATACATACAGCGAACGTTTAAAGTAGTAATTGAATAATATTAATAGCGACATCATTTCATCACTGTCTTTAAAATGTTACCAAACTTATGATTCGTGAACAGAGTTTCATTTTAAAATTCTTGATGACTAATATCTAAAAGGGCATTATCTTGAATAAGTAATTTATAAAAAATGTGTTTATCCACATCTATATTTAAAAATTTATTGAAAAATCATCTGCAGAAATACTAATTATAAATTGACAAATTCAACACAACTGGTAGTCATGAATAAAACAAACATATCACATAAACAAATCACTTTTCATAACTTTGTTGATAGACTTTTGACAAGAAAATGTCAATTAGTATTAAAATATATCGATAGATAATTTAGTTATCTATAAATGTCAAAACAGGATATAAACGTGAATTGTAGATAGCATTTCTATGTAAAGTATCAGTTCAACTATCACCTTGAACTTCAAAACTGCAACACTAATTTCATCACAAAATAATCAAAATATAACATATGAATTTTCATAAATAAATAAATATATTTCAATCATATATATTTGATACTGAAATTTAATAAAGAAATTGAATAAAATTCATAAGTTTTTCCTTTAATTTTTTGTTTACTATGCAGTTTATTAATAATACATGTTTAATGAGATTTAACGACCTCATCGAGTATAAATGGTTTTTATCGTTATAAATAATAACTTGTACTATAAAATCGCTCATAAATACAATCTATTTGTTAATTAAATACTCACATAACTACTGAGTATAAGATAATTAATTTATCAGTATAAAAAGTTATAGTATTTCTGACATTCTACTATAATGCATATGTTTAACTGAATAGAGAAAAACAGTTTAAGAATAAAAATTCAAGACACCAAAATCACTTACGAATTTTAAGTAACATCAACTCTTGACCTTGACAGATTTGTCTGGTTTCTGAAAAAATACTAAATTTACAAGTTATCACATTATTTCGGATATGGATAGTGTCATGCCACACACAGAGAGGCTTAGTATTACGAAATAACTCACAATGATGCACTGATGAACACTTTATAATTTTACACTTGCAACAAAATGGTACTAAAGAACATTGAAATATTTTTTATCGCCTGCTTTTTGATGTTTCTATCAGTATTTAAAGAAAAGTAACAATATAAGATTATTTTCGTTATAAAAATTTGAAAATTTATACTTCAAAATTATTAATAAATATAGTCTAGATTTGTTATGTTCAATAGCTAACAATCTTTTATAAAATTAGTAACTATATGTTCTGTAACATTCTTTAACACTTTGACTGCCGAGTCGATTTTCGTTAAGGGAAGACCTACTATAATGTGTATCCAAATGTATACAAACGGCAGTCAAAGTGTTAAGAAAAACATTGTCTTCAAGTACTTAAGTCCTATCAAATATACCTAAATTGAACACCGAATTTCAAGTAGTCATCAATATTTACAACACATATCTATTTGCGTGTCCGCCCACATCTAAAAATAATAGTTGATTCCTAAATGTTTCGCATACAAGATGACAAGTATGTACGTGTGTGTGTAGGTACAGATTGTTGTATAGTTGACATTTATTTAACGCAGATAAACAACACATTGACGTATGCCTGGTGTTCTCTGTGCATCTCTGCAAGTCAGGTTAAGGTCATAGATGCACAAAAGACCACCCTTCCATACCAGCCACTGACCTTCGACAACCTACGTGCAATCAGACATTACCGTTAATCAATAATCGGCATTCTCTTCTCATACTTGTAATTATATACTTCATTAACTAATTATGCAAATGTAGAATATTAAAAAAGTTGTAAATAACGTTACCTTAATTTTGAAATATTTTTTTTTGTGAATACACTATAAATAATATAAGTATTGAATGAACACATCAAGCCATTCCTCTACAGGTAATTGTAAAGATTAGTATGCAAATTATCTATAAGACACAGACACTGACAAGTAATTATTCTTAATTAAAGACTTAATTAATAGTTCTCACGAAAAGTGTGAAATCGCTTTACTCCGTTATGTCTAAATATTAACACTTGCCATTTGAAGTAACGGATATAATATAATGAATGTCATTCTACACATGATTTTTATGATTTTTTTTACTCAAAGAAAATTTCGGGACGTAGCGAAGAGAATGAGGAAATGTGAGAATATTGTGTGTCAATGTACAAACTTACATGTACATCTCATCATTATCATCATCATGGGCGGCGGTGACGTCATTAATTTTTGTGAAGGTTTAACAGCACATATTTTAATATTATATAGAAGTTAATTTGCAAAATGTCACATAATTCACTATTAAAAAACTATTCACGGATCATACTTAGCTAGAAGCAGAATATATTCTATTTTTTGTGCTGGTAGTTTTTCATTTATATATACACATAACGTTTTGTGTATTCTGGAAAATAATCCGCTGTTTGACACGCGTAAAAAAACCATATTTGCTCAAAATTCTAATGAGCTAGTGTATGTATTTCATCAGTTGACAGAAAAATTATTTTTCCAAAGTTCAAGGTACAAATTTACACGTAAAATTGTTATTTCTCTACATGTAAAACACACTTGCGGTTATGAATTTTTAACAAGCACTAAACATGTTTAAACAAAATTATTTATTTTTAGACATGCGCTCAATTTATTTACATACTGCTACATACATTTTAGTAGATACACAGTGTTTTAACTAGTTCATTAAATTGTACAGAAAACTGTTAGATTTTTCACGAAAATTTGTGCTCATCAATAATTAATGAGACTAGTAACTAAAACATAAAATAATATTTTAATGTCTCCTAACCGCAAGAACAATGATTTGAATAATATTCCAATATTAAGTTAATACTGAGAATAGAGTCTAATAAAATATGATGTATTAGTTTTGTATAATGAAGTTTAACGGTAATTTTTAATTCTATTTTATTTATGAATATACATATGCATAAAGAAATATATCTTTATAGACGGCTAATCATAATTCTTTACATGTAAACCGGGCAGTTGAAAACATTGCCTGCAGATATATTAGGTAGCCTTGTGCATATTCTCATCTATGCTATGAAAACATATCGATAGGTTACTTGTGCAAATTACACAAGTAATTAAATTAATTTACAACAGAGATTTGTGTTTACATGATTGTTTAAATATGTCATTAACATATTTTCAATTATACTGACAAATCGAAGAATTACTAACATTAAACCATATTCCTTCTTAAAATGTTAAATTTACATTTAATGAAAGAATTAAATCCAAATATGTATGATGTTAATTACGATTATGTCAAACACAATTAACACATACGTTATCGGGAGAATGAAAACATGTTTCAAGTTGTTTGTGAAATACTACTATTATTCTAACACAATGAATACGTATTTGATGACCAGTCTGAAGTTGTTTGAAGCAAGTGCCGACATGAAGGTTCAATAATACATTATGTGTCAAGTCCTAGATACCGTTGAGTGTCTCTCAAGTACATGAATGCATGTATGTATTCATGTATAAAATTTTTCTGTGTATCGAATATACACTCATGTATATATGTGTATGTATGTACTTGTTTTTCTAATAAAGTGTTAATTTTTTTACTGTTCCAGCTGATTGTGTTATTGGCCCTGAGTTGGTGTGTCACGTCACGTGACAATGACGATGACAAAGGAAGACCGTACGAGTTCGGATTCACGATAGACGGCCAACAACATCGGCACGAATCGAAAGGTAATTAATTTAAATAATCTGCTAACAGTAGCCATATTATAAAATAAAATTTTAATTGTCCCAGATGTCAATGGCATAATTATGGGAGAATTTGGATTCATCACTGCCGATGGAGTATATCATGTTACAGTCTATGCTACTGATGAAAATGGATCGTTCAAGATTTTAAGTATGAAGAATATTAAGATAAGTGAACGTAAGTTTAATATGAAATGTTTATAAAAAAGCAAATGTCATTCATAAGATAGTAGTATTAAAAATTCTATATTATTTCAGCACTAGATCAACCCGGTTTCGAGTTCCCAAACAGAACACCAGGATCGTTGATGCAGACAATGCTCGCTGGTCTACCTGCACCAGCACCAGCATTACCACCTACTACAACCACACTAAGACCACAAGCTCCGTACGATTTCACAACAGTGCCATCTCTGAATGTTGCCTCGTGTAGTTCATGCAAGTTACCCAGTACAACACAACGTCCACCAGGAGCACCAAATAAACTACCCTTCCAAACACCAGCCTTCCAGAATCCACCAAAGATAAATGGAAACCAGCAAATTATAATCCAAAACGGACAACAACCACCAAATCAACCAGTTAACAACCAACCAAGTTTCCCTTCCAAATCTAAATATCCACCAATTGGTAATTTACCCCTTGGTAATCCACCCGCAGGTAATCAACCATTATTCCCACCCTATAACCAAGTTCCTCATATTGGTAACACTGTACCTAGCACAAATGATAGATCTCCACAGCAACCATCGATAGAACACCTACCGCCATTTGTAAATTCTGGAGGAAATATTCAACCAAACAGAGAAAATCCTAATATTCCTCCTGGAAACATTCCAGCTTCACCATTTATTCCTGGACCACCTTCTATAAGTCCAAATTATCCTATTTCAGGAGGTCAACCTCCGTTCACCCCAAAAGATCCTATACCACCACCAAAAAGTCCTATCACAGTATCTAATCAACAAATCAACATACCAGGCAGAGATCCTATTCCAATTAAGGATCCTTATCCCAATATGAAGCCTGGATTACCTAACGGCATCACAGAGAATGATATGTTGGATCTTTTGTATAAATTCAATTACACCCTTGGTTTCCATGGCCATCATGAGAAAGGCTTGAAGAATGGAACGAAAATTGGAGCGTATTTTGTAAATGGAAGAGATGGTATTAGTCGAGTAGTAGAATATGTCGCCGATGAAAATGGATACAGACCTAAAGTTAGATTTGTCAACCTTGGATTAGATTCTCCTGACACACCTAAAGAAGGAAGTGAAAAGAAATTCGGTTTAAAAGGATTTGAATTTGTATGGTTCCCAATTTAGACTTAGTTTTAATTATATATAAGTTATTATTGTAATTATATACGTTTCATAATATGTATGTACTATAAAAATATAATAAATTCTATTCAAGTTAATTTTGTTTTAATTTTACTAAAATGTACAGTGATTATTACAAAGCAAAAAATACATAAAGTTATGCTGAAATCTGAAAAATGCGTATTATATTTATTGCTTTCAATTTAATTTATATTTTGAATACATTTTATTAAATTTGGAATCTTTGGATTCGAGGGAAATATTTTGTATCGCTAGTGAAATTTATATGTTAGAGAATCAGTTCTAAAATACTGTTAAATGTATGCTTTAATTCATAGAGTAACTTTTAAAAATAAATGCCATTTAATTCCAATTTACTAAATAATATATTATTACATAGTTTATTTGACCACTTTAGATATGCTATATATGTAGTACTAAATCTCATAATGAAGTTCAGTGAACACAGTGCCATCTAGGTGTCAGGTGCTACATTAATTCTTTATTGTGTTGAAACTCGTTGAAACTACGAAAACTTTTACTTTCAATCTAATGGAACAGGTGTCCTCAATAATATGTAATTCTTTTGCTCCGGCAACCAGCATAACATATCTGCATTTCAGGTTGCGTACCTCTTTCCATAAAAACTGTTAAAAATATCTCAATTAGCTTACAATTATACTGCTTATTTTACATTTAATTAAACTAGGTCTATCAAATATCTCATTAAATTTACATATACAAACAACTATTTCTACATATATTAAAAAATAATCAAATATAAATTACTGATTGTAAATTGAGAACAAATTCTACGGAACTGCTAATGATACAGCAACGAAGGAAGGAAACTACATTGTATGTAATTACTTTTCCAGAAACTAAACAAATCTAATTACATCAACTTTCATCGCTTTTTCCCTTTTGTACTTTTTATTCGCATGGGAACTGTTTTTTTCTTTGTTAATTTCAGGTTGACGCATCCTATTTTAGTTGTGATTAGGCGTGGCTGTCGTTGCAAAAATCTTTATAGCAAGTGACCGTGTTTGGAAACCTGCCCGGTAAGCTATGGAGTGTAGGTGTACAAATTATGAAACCAGGAGTGACAAAGCGGAGCTCAAGAACTGCGAGATCTGGCCGCTGGTCAGAGGAACGTATGCGCCATGCGTCAGATCCGTACTATATAGTATCCTTGCGAATTAAGTAATAAACATAAGCACACTTTATTTACTTATACGTCCATAATCTTTACATTTCTAATAGTAATATCATCACAATAAATTCTAGTTATTTTGGAACTAAGATGTACAATTAGCAAACCTATAAGTATGACAGCTTTGAAAGCAAGATTCAAACTAACTGGTTATTTTTTTTATATTTATAATCCTTCCGATGATTTTCTTACAAAAATATTTTTTAGACATCTAAGTCTAAGTCTTCTTTTAAAAATATAAGTACTAAATAAAATTCATCTCGAAGTAAGCGTTATTGATAAATAGTAAATCAAAATATGTATGTAAAATAATAAAATATCAAGTACAGCACTGTATTCAATGGCTTTAACATGTCAAAGGGTTCGTTGTGTTGATGTATCAAGGTTATACAGACGTAAAAGATAGAAATTAAGTTTGTTATAATTTATTGCGAATAAAGAGGTTTAGCCTTTATGCAGCCTACACTAACGGTCGACTTGTCTCGTCTAGCAGGATATGAAAAAGTTCCCACGATACACATTATTTTTTTCGCATTATATTTCATTCAAATTCTAATTTATTCCTGATCATCTACCTACACCTTATGGATAAGTTATATTTGAAATCTCTTTTTGTATTCAAGTTTCTTTCTTCACCTATCGTTGAAATCTCCAATATAATTATACTACACAGAATCTGGTAATGAATGAAATTAATAATTTCCTTAGCACAACCTTGTCAAATACATTGCATATATACTAATCACTTGAAATATTCTAACAAACATTCAAATGAAATTATATATCTAATAATATAAAATAGTACACTATTTTATATATATATTATTGTACTAGTTTCTTTCTAAAATAACCAGATTTTATAACGTCTAAGGTTAATATATCCTTAATATAGTCGATCGTAAAATGATAATAATAATTTGATTTTCATGGGAGAAATCTAATCAAAGGTTAAAATCAAAATAAAACATCCTTCCAATTATCTCCGCACAAATACAAAAATTAACGACTCGATACATGTTAAAATAGAGCTACAAAATCATTAATTTGCAAACCAAATCAACGTGCAATTATCTGCCGACAGCAAGAATATTATTTAAAAAAACTGGCAATACATTCGTCCAACGCATTTACAGTATATCATTCGCTCGAAAATACAACCGTAGGCTGTACTAGAATATTTTTACATAATACTTAGCTAACTATTGAAAGAACTATACTGTGTACTGGTATAATTACGTGAAATAAGGATGCGGAACTAACAATGATTGAGAGAAGGACACACATCTAAAACATGGATAAATATTTTCCTGAGAATACACACGTCTATACTTGTCTATGTGTTTATTTGTTTGTATTATTTCGCATTCACGTCATCTAGTGATTACACTAATGATCTTGTGACATAATAATTTAAGAAGAGAAAAATTTGCGTTGCAAATGGTAGTGATTTCGCGAGCCAGTGGGCTGGATGCCCACAATTTTTTATTTATGCAAAGACTCTTAAATTAGAGAATGACACGGCCTTTTTTATTTGTCATACTCAAAGTTGTATTGTTAGATTTTTATATAATTTATATATGTGATTCTACATCTTATTAAATAATTCTCCATAACGGCCATATAGTTTATATTCATAAATAAAATTTTATCTAAACTGAATTTATATATAACATAATATTAAAACAAATCTCAATTCACAAATTCAAGTATTCTTTTCTGACCTAGCATTGATATCTCCATCATTATAATAAAATACTTAAACGTTCTATTTAAAACCTAACGGACTGAACTGATGTTGGTAAAAAAATTTACAATATAAGCAAAACACCAACATTAATTGATTTTTACGAAAAAAATGTGTTCAGCCAATATTACGTAACGGTGACTAGAAAATTGCTTGAAAAACTCATTATAGTTACAATATGGTATTAATGTTAAGCGGAAAGTTGACTATTATTTCGAGAATAGACACTGGCTGGGAACAATATCTCATCACAATATTTTACAATTGCGGTAAAGTATAATGCAACTTCTCAGAAAACAATACAATGTTACGTAAACGATAGATAACAAAGGCCACTTTGATATGTAATAATATATCAATTTCACATGATTGGAATTTCAGTTATATAATAGATACGTAGATAAAATTGTAAGAAAAATTGTTAAATTATTTAAATATCTATTTATAAGTAACCATATAGTTTTACTAAACAGTATTTATACAAAGCAATAACTCTGTATAGTTTTTTTCTTTCTTATCATACTGTAAGACGTTAAAACAAGGCATATTTTATTTTGAACCAACGTCAAACTGGACTTTACGACAAACATAAAGTATTAAGAGCGGTGACGACAACCCTGTTATGTTGTGGGGCGTGGGTTATAATAATAGTGTATAAAACTGTACATCTCTCCAGTACATACATGTCTGTAACACGAGTGTGTATCGTGTGGCAGTAAAGCGTCTTCACTAAAATGGTGTGTGCGTAGGTCATACAGGT
This sequence comes from Calosoma granatense, assembly GCA_022063505.1. Lineage (NCBI taxonomy): Eukaryota > Metazoa > Arthropoda > Insecta > Coleoptera > Carabidae > Calosoma > Calosoma granatense. Next base: position 1,172,317 of record JAGJTL010000073.1, on the reverse strand, counting down.
TGTTCAATAAATATTTCAGTGATAAATCCGAAAAGGATATGTAAATATTAACGGTCACTAAACCTAGAACACTTAGTTCTTTGACCTGTACACTAAATTTGCATATACGAAAAAAATTTTAATTTAACATATTTTTAAAATATGATTTTCAACTGCATATTTAAACA
>JAGJTL010000073.1:1155005-1167987 GCA_022063505.1 Calosoma granatense | reverse complement strand
CAATTTCCGGTTATTACCGATTGGACATTGGAAGAAAGTAAAGGCTATAATTACATACAGTTTAATATGTAAAGAGAAATTAGATTTATGTGTTGTGGAATTTTTTTTTAATAATAAAATTATCCTTCCTCATTCAGAAGGAAACAAATGCGACATATACGCATCATTGCGTTCTGGAATTCTAACCATAAATGATTCATTCATTATTGACACTTTCATTAATTCAAATAGGAGTAAGTGACGTCATTATAGTTCCGCGATGACCACGACCGACCGATAACATGCATTAGATACGAATAAATAAAAACAAAATGCATTAGTCAAGTTATAGTGCTTTCAATTATTCATAAATTACACACGATTGGACTAAAACGAATATAAAATAAAATTTTATATAAATATTATTTACTCACCGTTTGTATAATTTAATAAAAATTATTTACAATAGCAAATAAATCACACTGGCAGAATATGACTGTATTTGAATAATTAATACTATATCTCGTTAAACTATCTATAGCCCAAGTAATTATGCGTAATTATTATCAAGGAAATCACGTAAGTTACATAGAATATTACGCACTGATTGGTATGCGTATTTTTATCTGCAAACCATTGCACGGGAGAATTTTAAAATTGGTTTTAAATTTTTCTTCTTGAAAGATATTTTAACAAAGACAACAGAGCATATTTCTGTTCCAAATATCCAAAGGTATAATAAAATTTAATTTTAAAATTTGTTTAAATAATAAATTAAATTAATGTATAACACAATAAAATACAATTTTACCGTACAGTACATATTATAAATTTCAGCCATAGTCAAATATTTATTAAGAAATTTTATTCAAGGCATCTAAATTATACGTTTTCATATATGTACAGAAATCATGCACATATGTTATAGCGCCTACTTTATAAATTAAAACGCAAATATTCCTGTATAAATTCTAAGCTCATTGTTTTGTTTTTCGTTGTTGTAAAGAAACAGATACGGCGTTACTTGATACTAGCACGTTTATCTTGTCTATTATAAAAAAGTTACTACACCGCGAAAAATATATTGTTTGCGCTTTCTGCAAACGTACACACGTTTCACAGATTTTTTTCCTATGCAGATTTTCCAAAAGATAATAATTTATTCAACAAACTTATTGCATGAAGCATGGAATTTCATTATGAAAATTTTCTTTGTACACTATGCGAATAGTCTTTTGATAATGACCTATATTGGAACAATAAAATATATTCAACTCATGTTCATTTCAACAAATATGACTAAAACTAAAATTTAAATTTTATAAACTAACTGGCTAATTTACAAAGTAACCAAACCGTTGGCTATGGTATATAATATCCATAATATTTTGTTTCAAATAAAGCTACTACAATATACATTATGAATACAAGAAAAAAAAATCTTTAGATTTATAACCAGGTTATTCATTTACCGGTGTGAGTCCAGTTATATAATTATTTTAGGACATTTTCGGTATTTCCTGAAACCACCCCCGTTCTTTCAAGCCCACTAGATTGACATGAAAACCTCTGCATACATGCGAATAATATGGTAACACCACAAAGTGTTATTAGTGGTAGCTGTTCTGGTGGATCGCCCACGGTGACGTCCCCCAGATGTGCCCGCGGTGCCGGTACCACTGTTGGTGCGCGACTCGCGATTCAGTGTACGTACGGCGCCCGCATAGAGCGCACACGCACACATGCCGATGTGAAAGAGACGCGCGAACACAGTGCAATACTTATACCGACACGATACAACAAGAACGTGCACGCGATATAGTTTGTTTGATTTTGTTACTCGCATAAACTTGTAAAGTGAGGGTGCACAAATAATATGAAGCCCATACACCACGTCGCACTACTGGTGAGAAAAAAACATTTTTATTAAACCTAACAACTCAAAGAATTTAACATTTTAAATATACACAGTGCAATGTATATATGTCAGATTTATTATTAATTTTGTGTCACAAGGGATTGAGAAATTAATTGTCAATATTTTAAGGAACGTATAGTCTTTAAAATCCCAGTACAAATCTTCACCGAAAATGCTAATAATTTATGTTATTTTTTATATTTTTATTAAGTCGTAATATACCATCCAGTTTAAAATAGAAAATAAAACTACTTCATATAACATACTAATCGGTTCCGAATCTAGACACATGAAAATATTTCACGACGCTTTAATAATAATGGAGAAGCCATAAATTGTTGAACATGAAAATGTAATATACTGAGTCGCTTGCTCTAAAATTAGGCGATAATATAAAGTGGTAATGCATGAAAGTAAAATTTATCAAATATCTAGGCAAGCAGCGCGGAATAGTTATAATTTATAGATGCGCTCTCAGTCAATGTCAAAATCTTATACTCTTTCTGAACACTTTCACTTAAAATCCATCAGCCACTCAGCGGGTAAAAAATATCAGAAATATAACTCTACAACACTTATTAATAGATACTATTCAATTCTACCTTAAATTAAGTCATAAATTACACTGTAACATACGCATTATAAATTATACAATCATAACAAGCATATTTACCACTTGTAAATGTCCAAATAAATTGAAATAAGAATTGTAATATTTTATCATAGCCCTAGAATTGGAGGGACAAATTGGAGGAATTTATTAATTTAAAACATTCAGTAGAGACAATGTATCATCAATTTATATTTTAATATTATTTCATTTTAAATGTTCCTTAACATGAAACTACAGTGTTATATAAGATGGTTAAGTAGCTTATTAGTAAACAAGTGTTAAAAATGCAGTAGCATGCGAATATAATCTAATAGTTCTTTCTGTTAGTCACGTAATCAGGCGGCTCTTTGAATCCAATACATGCATGTTCCTATCACAATTCATATGCACTTGTGCAATTCAACCTTCGCACCTTGAGTAAGGTCAAGGTGTGTACGCATCTCAATAACACACGGCAATTAATACGTAATAAGTTAATTAAGCAACATAATTGGCGCAGAAAATTACCGTTTAACATATTAGTAACAATTTGCCACAAGTTTCCTTGTTGACACTTAACAAATATACGTGCATACACACGTAATTTCAAAATCCTTTCATTTTTCAAGTAATAAAAGTATTTTTATTGTAATAATTAAAAACAATATTAATACATACGCTTTTTTATGAAACATAATTTTGTAATTATAACCTTGATCTAAAAATATTTGCTACGTTTTTTCAGAAGCGTTTAATATTAATTAAAAATAATTTTATCACATCCTGTGATGATGTTATTTATATTTTAATAATTTATATTTGAAAAAAACTGTATCCTATTATTAATTATTTATAATAGCGTTAACAACAAAATTATTTGAATTCCATTTCAAAATGTAGAATCTATATCATACCTAAAGCTCCTAATCTAATTTATCATTTATAGGAAAACATGTTAATTTTGTGTCAATTATGTTCATTTTAATGTAATTGTATTCCATACCATGCAATGTGACCTTAAAAACAATGAAATTACAGTGTGATTCATTGATTTTTTGTATTGCAGTTAAAAGTAGAACAGACATTTTTATATCCTTGAATTGATCTAACAATGAATCTAATATCAGCGATTCATAACGTCGCTTCCATTCAATTATTATTCTATAACAGAAAACATTTGCCCTTGTCTAACTATTTTCATTTAGCATTATCGCTTAGTAATTAACATTGAACCAGAAACTGAAACATATAACTATTTACCGTATATTACCATATACATCTTACACAGAGTCAAGATCAGGTTGTTACAAGTCTATGTTGTGCTGCTGTTGTTGTTGTTGAATTCTTGCACGTGCACATTTAATTTGCAAATCTAGATCGTGTGGGCGTCGTCAGACATGTTCGCCAAAAGAAAACGAAAGATCTTAACGTAAAAACTTTCATTCAGAGCCAATGAACGTTTGCAAAAAAGTGAAAGAACGCTCTTACTTTTAACACGCTGCAACTCATAGTGATGTTGTATTTACATCAGATTAGATTACATTATAATTTTCTAATGTGCTGACACTTTACAATGTAACAATAACAATAATAGGAAAAGTTTCTGTAAATAGCTAAACGTCTAGATGTAAAAAAGTGAGATATCTTTATTCATTCATTAGAATAACAACTCTGTGATAATCTGTTATTAAAATCTTGCAACCTTCTAAAAATCTGCTAGTATTATATATCATGATACTCAAATACCTGTTGAAACTAGTCACAAGAAAATAAAACGTCAAACTTATGTTCAGAGAACAGAGAATAAGAAGAAGAAATGTATATGCTAGCTAAGTTATTGCAACAGATTTTACACTTCTAGCAAACAATTTCTTTCATACTATGTGCAATAAATTCTACATGAAAAACGACCTTATAACATATAGACGATGTTTAACGAACATTATAAATCATAGACAAGTGTATTCATTCTTGCACATTAGCTTAACGTTTATCTGTAGATTATCTAAAAGTTCTTCCAAGTATTCTCACCCAAGGTCATCATGTTAGAATAAAATTTTTATTTGAAAATCCCCGTCAAAAAATTCTGCAAGATTCCAGTTACGTATATGATTAATTGTTCAAACATGCCACCCCGAGTAACTAATATATAACATTGTATGAATCTCAGCTAAGGCAATTATTTTTTATTGTACCTATTCTTAGATGGATGTCTTGGAATTTCCATTTTATACTTTTAAAAATCCATTTCAAAATTAAATGCAACATTGAAGGCGGCTAATTAACAAATTCTTGAAATTTTTCATTATATTTTTTAATGTTATTTATTCTCCAATGTTCTTTATTGGAATTTTTACTTGGAAATAAAATTTGTATTTTTTTGCACGTCATTCTGGATATACCGTACTGTTTAGAGTAAATTAGTATGTAAGTTATTTGCTAATAATATGCAAGCATTTATGAATGACATCATAATTGGCTGTTCAAATTACAGAATTTTTTTCATACATTTTAAAATAATATCCAGCTGGTAATATAATATTAAACCCACTATTTCAAAAATATTATAAATTTTTATTCTAAAATTTATGAACAAAGTATAATTAGGTAATATTTACACATTATATTAATGAAGCATGTAGCATAATTTTAATTTCAAATACATACCATTGTTTTCTTGTGGGCAGTTGAACACTGCATTACATAGCATTTATTAAAATGTGTGTGTGTGGGACAAATATTACAACCAAAATATACAGTACACATGTACATATCGAATTCAAAATCATATATATGTAATCTTAGTGTAGTTAGTACTTTGAAGTCCTATAAATTTCTTCTAATAAAATAAACTTCAATAAATATTATTCTAAGAAATATTCCCCACAATATATTTTACACCAATTCTATGTATGAAATATAAGTCATATTTTCTTTTCAAACAATAAGTATGATGTAGCAACAACACTTTTGATTTTAATCGAGTTATCAATAAAATGAATCATAGAATCCTACTTCACTTTTGTAGAATTCCATTAAAACTATAGCAAATATAAGAAGAGTATGAAAACTATTTGCACACAATAAGAAAGATCTAGCGAAATAGTCAATAAAATGATTCATTGAAGAGTTAAGCTGAACAGAGCTTCGTTTAGCGGAAGTCTGAACATGTCTATATAAGACTCTATATGTCATAAAAATGGTATGAAAACTGTAATGTTTGCTCTCGTGTCGAGTCAGAAGTCAAATACGGGCATTCCATGCGCACTGCAGTTCACTCAACAATCGCAAATACCTGGAATTATGCATGGAAGTCCGCACGATAAAATAACGGTGATTCACTTCTAGTTAACAGTCAAAAGACACAAATACAATTCCATTTTCGCACTGGTATGTTCACTAGTGAAATTTGCAAAACAAACTTTCTTGTGATAACCAAAAAACAAAAGTTACAGTTTCACCGCCATTTTAGATGTTTAGATTTGAAAGCAAAAATATCACGAAACTAGACTGTTTATATCTCGCGAACCTTGTAGGTATTACCTTCGAAAATATCGATCGATTAAAGTAATCGATGATGTAATCGTATCGTTAACCTTCTGCGTTGTTCTGTTAAAATTACTGGATGATTTCGATCAAGTTCAATGGTAGCATGTATGTATATATAAACATTGAAATAACATTCATTTCCAATCAGATTAAAAAAATTATATATACAAGCTCCTGTTATGACGAGAATTTTTTACTAGTGAATACATCATGATAACAGACATCTTGACACCTACACACGCATTCAGATTAATGGATCGTTCAAATTACGGTGTAGATTTGTATCTATAATTAGTTATCTAACCATCGAAATTCACGATTTACTTTGCTTATGTCCTTTGAATCAAATCATTTTGATCAGTTATATCTGTTCTTTTTTCAGTTTAGCAACAACTACAGCCAATTTAAAATAAAGAAGTAATATCGTAGTTTTTTATTTTTAATCTAAAATATATTAAATTATAATTGGATAATCATTACAGCGAATTAATGTGATACTTATCAGGGATTTCTAAATACCGAAAGTGATATTTGATATTAGTTATATTGACATTTGAACTAACTTTCCCAGAGAAAAGATTTTTTAAACAATCATAGATTGCGTGTCAAACTGTATCACGAACATTTAAAGGTCTGTTGACTGACATACATTTTTGTTTTAAAGTTTATTAATACGCATTAGCAAAAATGAATTGCCTCAAGTGTAATTTCTTGTTATTTTTAAATTAACTGGGAACAAAAGAGAAATACTTTCTATATCTGTGTAGTTACACAGATAAAATTACATTCATAAATCATTCATTGAATAATCTTCTTACTATTTCAATGGATGCAAGTTTAAGAACGCGCTTCCTGATGCACACACACACACACACACACAGAATACGGTGATATGAATGCTAGGTTAGAACACCGCGACTTAACATGCTATTTGTGATTCTATTCTTGTCGTGCTGTTCTCACAACATTATATGTACAAGGCGGACTTACGTTACGTGCACCTGTCAGCGTATGTATGTGTGTGTGTGTAATTGTAGATGCCTCCTCTATATATGTGTGTATATACTTGTAGATGTCTGCTGCATATGTGTGTGTATATACGTGTAGATGCCTCCTGTATATGTGTGTAAGTGGTTATGCGAATCAGTACATGTATAAACCCGTCTATAGTATTGTATATTTTATATGTACCTATACTTGTATTTGTGTATTTAAACTTAGTGTAGGATAATTTCATTGTATATGTTTGTAAATGTATTTTTACTTGATGTAAATATATGTGTAATGTATTCAAGTACCTACTGTATACTTATGGATGTATATGTGTGTGTTCCTTGTGTATATGTGGGACAGAACACTACTACTTCTACTACAAGTGCGAGCATGACGTGTGGCCGTGTTATAACACGCACCGTACCGGGCCCGGATCTCACGGGCGCCTCTATTTCAAATAGTTCACCTACATCCATACACTTGAGTTGAATTCCGCGGTCCGTATTACGACATTTTCAACATAAACAATAAGAGATTTTAGTAATAATATAGGATTTACTAGAAGCCAAAGACTTTCAGGCTTGCTACTTGATCTAACGTTGATATCTCCAAACCAGTATTTACTAAAATTCTTTTAAAATATAAAATAACATAAGTAAGATTAAATTATTAGGTAATAATAAAAGGATTTAATAAGAAATCTGAATAAATTATGATAAATGCATATAACCTAAATTTTCAAAACAAAAAATAATATGTGTACATGTGATAATGGATATTAATTATTAACAAAAAATATTCTAATTTTAATTGCTCATTTAATCATAATTTTCCTGAATGTAATAATTTCTCGTAAACGCATTAGCGCTCATATAATATTCCTAAATACTTGGGTTACTTCCTTGGCATTTAAATCTCCTGCTTTTACTTAATTATAGTGTATAAAACATTTCCTATGTCTGACATTATACATTCCGGTGTTTTAAAATCAGTTCATTATTTTTTAAATCTCAATCAAAATACGAAATACCAATAAATTTCCTCCAACATTATATATAATCAATAAAGCATAAATTTATTGAGAATTCCACATCTTGTAATACACATTTACAAAAATCTGTAAAAGAATTTCATTCCATATACAAGTAACCGGTCAATTATCTAGCATGTGGTAAATAATTACCAGTTGTTGCTTACAGCGCAGAAACAGTAAGTACACGATTGAGTAATTTGGTATTATAAATTGGTTCTGGTATTACCACTGGGTGTCAGTTTCGCATATGTATGAATGAATGTGTGTGTGTGTTATGCGAGAGTGACCTGACACAGTTGTTCAGAGTCACGGAGTGAAAAATCGAAGCCACGGTATTTGGAATGCACTACATTAAATATCATTTCACTTTTTCATAATCGCGCTTGATTAGGTTTTCATTCCAAAATATTGCACCGAAAATATTAGCCAACCGGTAAATCAGTTTATTGCTAAAACTTTTATAATTAGCTGTCGGTAACTTATTGTATATTAGCAAAAATGTTTGTAACCAAATTTTCTATATATTGTTATTCAGAAAATATTAAATTTTTGACATTTTCTAACGTATCTGCAAACATTTCTTGAAATGGTACATAAAACTTAATTTTTACTATCGCTAACAGAGAACGCCTATTAAATAAATACGATTTATACCTAAAACTTAAAATATTTTATCCAACTAGACGTGCTAGTATGGTCCTAATTTAAATTCTAAAATGCTGAATCTTGTTATAACAAGTCTCATAACGTTCGTACCCGGATATCAAAGTTCGTAACGCTACAAAGCAACAAGTGTTGAACGTCATGACATTTCATCCTCTCAGTAATTGAGCATCAGCTGTTCAAGTCATTAATGTATGTACGTTTTCAATAAACAATTATTTGCATACTGCATAGAGGAAAACATGGTTATCATAATTATATGCGAGCCATGACGCATCGATACATAGAAAACTATGATGTCAGCCAGCCATTTTGATCTGTTACAGTTTCCTACAATCGATAAAATTTCTCATCAATGTTACAAATACTTAAAAATCAAGGTTACACTAAATATTATTCGAAGAAATAAGGAAAATACGAAAAAATTATGTAACATACATAGTTCTTCAACGAAGAAGAATATTTCTTGAGATAATCCAAAAATATTATGACACAAAGTAATCATATTTCATGGCACAACAATGAGCTACTTTAAAACTATACATCCTAAATCACATCTGTCAAAATACCGTATTGTTTCAAAATGCAATTGGTCTATATTTCGTAGGCAACACTGAAAATTTACTAGTCACAACTTGCAAACAAAAGAATTCATTATGTCACGGTAGAATTCACAGTGTAATCATTTGTACCAACTGAAATTGGCACAGAAGTACCAACCTCTATCGGATAGGTCAATATTTATGACATTATCTTCATTTCGTAAGGCGTCTATCAAACTGTTGTTGCGTTACTGCGAACAAGATTTTTAATTATACGAAAGTGATCAGAGAGCGCCATGTCTATTGTTCACTGGGTGTTTCAAGTTAGCTAAATGAGAATGAATCAGTTTTGTAGGTTATGTATTATGTATATTGCATGTGACACAATACTGTGTAGGTGTGCACTTGAACCTGAAGGTGGTGTTATTCGAAAGAGGTGGCAATGAGCATACTATTTTGAGAACCACTGAGTCATGCAATAATCGGATTACAATTAGACAGTATACATGAATGTACTAACAAGTATTAATAAAATTAAACATACACATAACAGTAATAAAAACTAGCTACATGTATTTCAGATAACAAAACTTGCGAAAATGGAATATAAAATTATGAAACTATGTTCCGAAATTTCTGTAGCATATAATTGAATAAATTAATGATGACCAACAATATTATTTAATTGTCATGAATCAAGGTTAATAAAAAATGTAGAAATAAATGTAAGATGATGAAATATGCTCATCTGCGTTTTAAATGAGTTAACAAAATGTATGATTATATATTAGAAAATATATGCTTCTAAATATTACACAACAATGTGTACATATTTCATCGAATCTTAAAAAAAATTGATATTATCATTAAAGAAAAGTAAATCCACTTTTGACCTTAAATAAAATGTAATCATTGCATAAAAGTAGCAAAAATTTTACTAAATACGTCACATTACATAAAGTATTTAATGATCCCATAAATATATTGTCATTCTTGTGCCCATTCTATTGGAACAGCCTCAATTAAACAACTCAAATGACTCCCGACGGTGTAATTAAATGTTCAGTGCTATTCCAGAGGTCACGCGAAAACAAACAGCTTACCTTGTTTCAGCAGATTTGAAAATGATACGTGTTACATTCAATACGAACCCGTAGGATATGTGCTAATGTCAGATACTATCACAAACGAAATCGTAAGATTTCAATGGAAGAAGGAATATCGAATTACTAATTTATTGAACTGTTCGAATCGGATCACAAAAAGTGCACAGTTTTGAATCAATGATTAGAAATAGTCGATTTCTTTTTGTCTAATTGAAAATCAAGTTCCCACGGACCATAACTAAATGATTTTGAAATAAACATTCAAATAAGTTTCGTTGAAATAAAACAATAAAACTGTTTGTCTGCTACGTGAGAAATGAATAAATCATGTATATATTTTAACAGTCTCACAATTAAAGGAGCCAAAATTGACTGAACCTGTTTGGAATTACAATTGTTTTAACGATTATTATGTTCATTACTGTTTTATAACCGAAATTATTGCTGTTCATTCAGTGTCTGTAGATAAATATATTCTTTTGAACACCCAATTCTACACTTACTAATGACACATTTCTATTCAGCAACAACAACAGTCAATTTCGATGACCGCCATACGTAAAACAATGGCATTCATTTGACAGTTGTGTGAATCGGTGACGAGTCAATTCCTCTACTTTCTTTTTCCGACCCGTGAACTTGTAAAATATAGATCTATATAGATACATGTGTGTGTATATACCTGTCTGTGCACGTGACAACATCAGAACAAACCATGAAGGAGACGCACACTCAGTTAACTATTGTTCACCGTTCTTTTGTTTATTATAATGCAAGTTGTCATGGCAACCGTAACGTACACCAACAATCATGTGAATTTTTCCCATAAAAACATATACAATGTGTTTTTAACTCGTTTTTTATTACTTGTTACAAAATTTCGGTAGGTAATATCTATTTTCACCTGTGGTAATATTAAGTGGATTTTTTTTGTACAGAAAATTAGTTAAACAAGGACGTATTCTATGAAATTTCAATAGCAGGGCCTCCTATAAAGAAAATGTACAATACTAATTGACTGTAATTTTAATTCGCTAAAACAATATGGTTTACAAAAAGTGTTGGAATTTAAATAATATCATATTCTATAATCTTTCCTGTAATTACTTATTATTATCTATTATCTGTTACTTGTATAAAAATAATTTTAAAGAGAACAATATGGCATAGTTTAAATTATAATTCTTTTTAAAAATCTGAATGCCATCACAGATTTTTTTTATTTATATAAGCAATGTTAAACAGCATAGGTAGTACGCATAAAATGATTTGATAAATATTTTTTTCTGACCAGATCAATGTTGCTTCCTTTTAAAGAATCTTCCTGTACAAGTATATAATGACATATATAATTAATTAATAATCAACCAATAGACGCCGTGTATACAAACGAATGATTGAACGTCATCAAAAAATACATCGTCAGCTGTCAATCCTAATCAGTACGAGACGTATCTAACCATTGAAATCACAAATGATACAAGTAAACTGATTGATGAATGAATGAACATTATTTATTGAAACTATTCCACTAGCTTGAAAGATCACTTTCACTGCATTAGCGGTTCTCAAATAGTATTTGTTTATTATATCTGTAATAAGCACTGTACAAATATTATCTAAACGTATATTTATATTTCTAGTAATAGCTATCTATATATTACGATAATGAAATTTATTTTGAGAATACGTATTAATTGTAAGATTATTTTATTTGATACATCAACAACGAACTAATATAAAAGTGGACATAAGATATAAATATTTCTAATTTTAGCATGAATTTGCATATTTATATACTTAATTTTCTATAAAATCTCCAAATGTTTACTATATTTTGTGTCTACCATATAGCCCATAAATATTAGAAATTTTTCTAAATTTTGTTTAATTTACATGAAGATATTAAACAAATGTTAAAATTGCCACTATCTTGTTCAAATATCTTGTTTTCTAAATTTTGTTTCGAATTGACGACTACGACCTTTTCGATAACAGTGTACAGGGTACACTGTTACACTTTTAATCGAGAATGTCATGGACATAACACGTCAAAAAAAAACCATAGAAACATATTTTGGCCTGTCATTCAAAATTCACAGTGTTGTTTCATATTTTATTAAAAATCATTCAAATATCAAAAATTAAACAATAAATAAATGTCACAACAAAATCCATACGGAATCTGCAAATGTAACAAAAATAAAATAGCATACAATTAATACTTTAATCAAGAATATGATATATTTTAAGGTATGAGCACAAATTCTTTGAAAACTCCAATTCTAAATGGAAACCAACAACAACAATTGCAGCTGTTTTTACAGAATCACCAACAGTATTTAGAACAACAACAACCGGTGTATGCTTTGTCGCATATGGAACATGCTTATTTTCATAATGACAGGTTTGAGGTAAACGTTGTTTTCATAGCTATTTCGTTTCATATTTGTTTATTCATGTGTTTTTTTTCAACCAGAATACAATTTAATATTAGTAGTTTTCAATATGAATATATTTCACTAGTTAAAAAATATCTTTAAGCAGGAATAAATAATACATTTATTAGTATTAAAGTTGGAATAACAAAATATGTGTTCCTGTCTT